>JANRGW010029986.1:0-62983 GCA_024733675.1 Psilopsiagon aymara
TCCCCTTCCCTTCCCTTCCCTTCCCTTCCCTTCCCTTCCCTTCCCTTCCCTTCCCTTCCCTTCCTTTTTTTTAGTTCTGAGACTGGATTTTTAATGGTGACAGAATCCAGGATATGACATTTGGGTAAATATTCACATACTGTTTTCAGACAATAAAATATCCTATTTCCAGAGTAAGAAGTCTCTGCAGTTTGGGATACAACCCTGTTTGCCAAGGTACATAATCAGAAGGGACAGGCTTGTATCCTTAGTCTGTCTAAAGGATCTTTACACTAGCCGCAGTCTGCCCAAAGAATTCTGGTTCTCCTTTGTCTCAAAATTTCCAGGGTAAAATCCGTGTTCTTTCCCAGCAGCCTTCTTCCCTGCTTGGTTCTGGAAAATGCAACTGTGCTACTACAAGTGCTAAGTTGTCTGCTTGATGCCACACAGCACTTTGACAGGTGTCATTTCAGGTGCTTGGTGAAGTCATGCATGACAAGTTTCACCCTGCTCAATTGTCATGCCTTTCTCTAATGCAGTGGAAAAGAATAGCAGAGAAATTACCATTGCTCAGATGACTCCGGAAATGTAATGAGATGGAGAATCTATCACTACTGGGTTACCAGATCACATGTGACTTAGGTGTGGTTTTCTGACCACCCTGAGCCCCCAGTTTAAGTCCAGCATTTGCCAGCATTAGTCTGCCCCTGTCCCTGAGTTCCCGTCCCTTCCCTTATGCTAGCTGTATGGCTCATGCAGCTGGGAAAATGAGCATATCAGGCTGATCCAGCTAAATGCTCCACCCAGCAGAAAAGAGGAAAAAAAGGGAAGAGTTCCCTCATGCGTTTGAATCCCCTGAAGTGTCTGACTGCTCAATCACACAATCATCAAGGTACACAGGTGATGGGGTGGGAACACACGATGTAGGGCTGAGTCACCCCTTTCACATGTATTATAGAATTAGGCTGTCTTAAGCCAACAATGAAAGCAGAGAAAAAACAAAAATATCTTTTTCATCTAGGCATTAAGAGTCTATCCATTTGTCATCATTACAGTGTCTGATGACTTTAAAATAATTACAACAAAGCTGAAGGATGGGGCTCATATCTGCTTATTTATGCAGCTAGTTTAAGCCACTTTCTCAGATCATCCTAATTAATGGAGAGAGAAGCTTCCAGAGAAGAATGCATCTTTTATAAAGACAAGTGTTTAAGGGGACTGAGTTACCTTAGAGTCATAGAATCATAGGATAGTTAGGGTTGGAAAGGACCTTAAGATCGTCTAGTTCCAACCCCCCTGCCATGGACAGGGACATCTCACACTAAACCATGTCACCCAAGGCCCTGTCCAACCCACCCTTGAACATCACCACGGGTAGAGCATTCATAACTTCCCTGGGCAACCCATTCCAGTGCCTCACCACCCTTACACTAAAGAATTTCTTTCCTATATCCAATCTAAACTTCCCCTGTATAAGTTTGAACCCATTACCCCTTGCCCTATCACTGCAGTCCCTAATGAAGAGTCCCTCCCCAGCATCCCTATAGCCCCCTTTCAGATACTGGAAGGATGCTATGAGGTCTCTACGCAGCCTTCTCTTATCCAGGCTGAGCAGCCCCAACTTTCTTCTCCTGTCTTCTGAAGATTAAAGAATCTTAGAGTGGTTTTGGCTGGACAAGACCTTAAACATCATCCAGTTCCAGCCCCCTGCCATGGACAGGAGCACCTTCCAGTTAGACCAGCTTGCTCAAAGCCGCATCCAACCTGGCCTTGAATGCTGCCAGGAATGCAGCATTCACGACTTCTCTGAACAACCTGTGCCAGTGCTTCACCACCCTCATAGTGAAGAATTTCTTCCTAATGTCTACTCTAAATCTACCCTTTTTCATCTTAAAGCTGTTCCCCCTTTTCCTATCACTACATGCCCTTTTAAAAAGTCCATCTTCAGATTTCTTGTGAGCCTCTTAAGGTACTGGAAGACTGTTATAAGGTATCCTCGAAGCCGCCTCTTCTCCGGCCTGAATAAGCCCAACTCTCTCAGCCTTTCTGCATGGTAGACATCTGCTGTGTCTCCTATGTCTATGGTGCTCCAGACATCTGATCATTTTAATGGCCTTCCTCTGGACCCACTCTAACAGATTACATGTTCTTGACTACAGAGGAAATCCCAGTTCCACCTCCAGGACATCTGAATTTCACATCCTGTCTTGTTCTTGGCTGGAGTCTGACTCAGAAATCTTTACTCTCTGGGGAAGAGGACGAACAGTCCAAACATCCTCCACATTGACATATTCCTGGTGAATTCCTGTTCGCCTTCATGTCTCCTCCACTGCTATCTCTACTAGCACTGCACCTGCATAAGCCTAATTCTTTGTAATGGTGTGCTCCCTTCTCCCCAGCTCCCCTTCCCTCCCTCCCAAGCCTCATTTCTCAAAACCCTGCTCAAGTGGTAACCACCAGCAGATTCCATCCAACTCAAAGTGGATACGGGAGAGACAGATGACACAACAGCCAAGGGCTTCTCTAAGCTATGCGCTCCCCTAACCACGGTGCTGGTCAAGGTCTAATTCAAGCCAAATTTGGAAGAAACTAACTTCTGTAGTCAGTATGCAAATATGATGGTAAGTCAATTATCTTGCTCCATAAATAGCCTCAGGCCCATTGCGCTCTCCTGCACAGCAGTGGGCTGCACGCCATGATCTCCCCCAGAGTAGGGAAGCCTCTCAAGGTTACTCTTTGAGGTTAAGGGATTCCTTGATGCAACAGATTCTCAGTAAGTGATTAATAGCATGCTAAACTTTGAAATCTTAGCTAAGTGAAATAAAGGGTTGATTATATATGTATAACCCTTTAGACATAAACCATTCTCTGAAGCTGAGACTGTCTGGATCCAGCCACACCTAGACTCCTCTCTGAGGAGTAGCTTACAATGCAAAGGGGTCCTTTCTGAATCTCATGACTCAACATGAGGGTCTTTCTGACAATTTTTTTCTGATCTTGTCCTCTATGCAGTAAATGATCAAGTGTACCTTGCTATCAAATCTTTCTAAACCAGTGTTGCATTTACTATCAAACTTTGTTAAATCACTGTTTTGCTACTTCTTTTTTATGAGTGCAGTGTGTCACTCCATCTGTGACACATTATTTAGTATGCTTTGGCTCAGACTTGTAAGGCCAGCAGCAGGTTCACAGAGGTAGAGTTTGTGATATCATAGAGACTACCCAAAAAGAAGATGACTTCAAAAACACCAGCTTTTATTTTTCCTCCCTTTCTGTCTGCAGCAGGCTAAGCTGCAGGCACAAGTGCTGGGCATGAGACACCCAAGATTACTAAACTATGTCTGGACAAATGAGACAGAAGTGTATCCTCCAGAGAACAATTGATTTGGGAGGGTAGAGGGAAGAGACATTATTTCATTAATAAATTTTTCAGCCGTTTTCTCTCCGGAAGTCCTTTTCTGCTATCTTAGGGCAAGGTCTAAGAGTGTATAACTTAAAAGATCTGGTATGGAGATTTTGAACATAAAGACTTAATTAAATGAGGTGTTTGGGGAGTTTAATATTACATAGTTGCTGACGGCTGGCTGATTGTTTTAGTTGCCTTTGATCAACTGTGTGAGTGGAGGGTCATCCCAATCACTCCGGACCTACAGTATCCGTCATCACCCCTCAGTCTTATTTGTCTTGCGTGTGTATGCAGAAGGCCTGCTTTTGATGAACTGTGAAAAGAAAGATGAACTGTTGTAATGAAAACATTCCCTCCCCAAGATCCTCTTTAGACAACATTCAATTGGTTTGACCTTGTCCCCTCTCACGGAGGACGGTAATGATTCCTGCAGATGGCTGGGTCATTGCTTGGACACTTGGGAGCCGGATTCTCCATCTGCATTAGCTCTCCAACTATGCAGGCTGCAGCCAGGAAATGCAAGAGCAGCATGGGTAGGCATAGCTGAAATAGCTATCATCTAGTCTGTTGGAGTCCTCATAGGTATCATGGGCTGCCTATTTATACTAGGGAGACTTTACCTAGGCTTGCTTTGCTCATGGCACACACATGCACTATCTAGCCAGAGGCAGCTGAATATCCCGGGGCTGCTGACTCCACTCTGGCTGAAGGAAAAGCATGGCCTGGGGGAAGCCATTTGAGACATCAGCCTGCCTTCCCTTGCTCGTCTGCCTTGCAGCAAATCTTAGTAAATGGTCTGCTAGGTGAGCTAATGGTCTCTGAACTTAAATCGCTCTTCCTCAAAAAAAAGCCAGCTTCTCTGGTTACATCACATTTAGAAAAGTAACATAAGAGCTGCTGATGAACAGTCTTCATATTCAGCCGCAGTTTTAGGGAGAATAAAACCCTGTATCAGCCTTGGGATGAGGTCTCTATCCCTCTGACAGCTGTAAAGGTGACTGTGTTGGAAACGGTTGCCCATTCATCTTCAAGGGAGGTGAACAGAAAGATCATCCAGCACTTTTACTGCTTCATATGTGACAGTGGAAAGAAACAGTTCAGTGTATTATACGGATTTAAAAATATTTGGGAGCTAGACTTGGAGGCCTCAAAGGGCACATGAACCTTTGTACAAACTTAGTAATGACCTGTGCCTGGCCTGAAGAGTTACGAGTCTGAGCAAGGAAGAGAAAGGTTAAATGGGGAAAACAGAGCACACGAGAGTGAAGGGGTTTGTCTTTAGCTGAGGTCAGTCTCCACTTCCACCCTGCATAGTCTGAGGTTGTCACAGCACATCAAGCTCTTGCAGCTTCATAAGCTGGTCCACAGGCTCTCCAGCAGGACTGTCAAACCAGCTTTAAGGCAGTTTATCTTATTCAGAAGTGCAGTTAGCCTGTCCTTCTGTGGCTGCTCCAAAAGAAGCTGCAGCTACTTCAATAATGGAAGTTTTGTCTGCAGCAATACACACAAATTATGTATATGTCTACTGGCCTAATCCTGCTGGTTTCCTCTTTCATTTCAGGAGTTTCCTGAAAATGCAGTTGCCATTGTAAGACACCCTGACACATGGGCACAGGCCAAATACTGACTGTTCTTGCTATGTCATGCTTCAGTGAAGCAAAAATACCACTTTTTCTCCAGGAAGTAGCACAGCTACCAGCATCTTGGTACCTACAATAAGAAGTCTTGCCAGATGCTGCTATCTGAAGCTCACAGTGGTAGGGGTGGCTTTTTCTGCCTACCTCTGCAGCACATGATCATGTAGGCGTGACTCAAACAGTTTAATCATGTTTCCTTCCACTTTGGGTGCTTTAGATATTACTGCCTGGGCTTCCTTCACTTTCTCTTGACCTCTGCCAGAGGCACATGACAATTCAGTCTCCTGGAGGACTGCAGACCTGTCATTTACATAAGCTCAAGGGCTCTGTACTTGTTATTTCAGTTTGACGGTCCCAGTGAGATGTGAGAGCATACAGGATGCTTCACTCCTGTACCAGCCGCATGGCTTGCCCATGAACAGTCCTGGGTGAACAGTGCTTCCCACCAAGGTTTGCAGATTTAGCCACATTCATCCAGGCAGAATTCCTCAACAACCTTAAGAGATGGTTTGCCTCAGCAAGATCTACAGTACTAAGTGTGCAGCTGGCAGGAGTGGCAGTCAGGTTAAAATCAGGCTTGGGATTCCCCAGCAGGATTTTTTCCAGACAAAGAGCTTCACTCAAGTACAGTTGTATAAGAGGAGAAGAAGTCCAGCATCTGAAGAGGTGCAATGAATCTAAAACCCTGAGCTGGTATCATGAGGCAGCTGTGTGGGTAGCAGCAGTTTGCGGTGTGTGCGGCAACAGGCACTGAGAGATTACTGGCTCAAATAACTCAGGCTGGGTGTCCAGTACCCAAAGTAGACACATGAGCTGCAGTGCTACACAAAGGCTTAATAGCCTATATTCATAAACCACCTTTCATTCAGTTGCATTTTAAAGCATTAGTACATCCTGCATACATGGAGCAGAGGGTGAAGCTGAACTTTTTGCCCCAGGCAGTGGTGGGAAGAACAACCAGGCATTTAGGCAGTGCCTGAGCCCCAATTGCGCCTGAGGTACTCTGTGCCATGCACATGACTCCTGGCGATCTAGGATCCAGGTGATCCATGCTCCCAGAGACAAGGTGAGCACACACAATGGGACCTGCAGTCACATTGGTTACATTTGTGAGAGAACACAAAGGAATTAGGTGAGCAGATCTTGCTGGGAGGAATGCCCCCAAATATCAAAATCACTGAGTGCTTTGGCATCCCCTCAAAGATCCTCCAGAAACACAATCAAAAAAGAAAACTAAACACTGAATGGGATCAGCAAAATTATTTGACTTATTTCAGTGGACAACACATGGAGGTCGCAATCCCGCTGCTCAGGGCACATACTTCTCTGTCTCACTAACTATTTCTTAAACATCTGATGACACCGTTATCCCAGCCCTGACTTGATGCCAGCATTAGACTAGCAGGAAAACTTTCTTCTCCCTCAGTACATGTCAGCAGATATGTTCATAAGTCACAAGCATATCCTGGGTATTGGGCTACTGACTGAGAGCACCAAGTGCAGGTCCTCCGAGCAGGTCCTCCTTTTCCTCAGCCTTCCTGGGAAAGACAATGGAGGGAGAAAAAATTCCCCAGGAGCTACCATCTTGGGAGTGTTGTTTTACCAGACCTGCATGTTTGCAGATGTGCAGAAGGAAGGATACAAGGACTGATGTGCATAATTTGGAAACTACACATATTTTATTTCCTAATTTTCAAGAGGCCTGGTATATTAAAAAAAAAAAAAAACAACAAAACACCTTTCTCTGCAATGGAAACTTTCTCCTTGAAGGGAAGTTACTTTTAAGTGCAATGACAGAACTAAGGGTGTGCATAATTTACATTAAGCTGGCTAACATTTGTCAAATAAAGAAAGACATAGGTGTTCCTCTGAAAGTATTTTTTAAGGTATTTCAATTTTCTCCATAGCCTTAAATTCTGAGATTTATTCTACACTTTTCAGTTGCCGTTTCCCTTGCTCAGCATAGCCACATGATGAGTTTTCCAAAGGCAGTAATAATAAATAATTTTTTTCTTGAAAGAAAATATTTCATTTTAATTGAGAATTTCACATTCCTATTTTTTTCGAGAATTACAGGTTAAAAAAATCTGTGCAACTACCAAATCCATGGAAAAATCGCTACATTTGAAAGATACAGAAATTCAAACACATTGTTGACCTTCAAAACATTGCAGATGAAAGAAAAAGATGTCTCCCCATTTTCAGATCTTGGTGAAATTAGAAATTGCATGCGTGTGCACTCTCAGAAGAATGCAGCCCTTGCACCTCATCAGCACTTATCATAATTCCTACTTAAAAATTGGTCTGTTGCAGATGAAGTGGAAGGTTGAAGGAGCTTGCTGCCCCTTGGCTGGTGCGTGCGACTCAAAGCTGAATTCCAGAAGAGTCACAAAGGAGCACAAAAGGACACAGAAAAGTAACAGAAAGGAGCTGAGCTCTCAAACAGAGGAGAGCTGCTCTCTGTGGGGATGTCTGAAATGCCTTTTAATTCTAAACTAGCCTGGTGCTTGCATTGGCTTAGCAGCACAGGTTTCCATCGTTTGGTCCTCTCCATTGCAGCAAAGCTGAGCTCTGACCTTCCTGGAATGCAGCACCAGGTGCATCTGCAGCCTGGGGAGCCCCAAGCCACCACTTCCATCCAACCTTCCCCTTCTCCTGCACTGACCCACAGCAGGTCACTCCTCAGCAAATACCATTTGCATAATGATCCCCCATTAAAAATGGACAGGATTTCAGAAAACGAAGGGCTAAAAATATAAGCCCAGTGAACCTTCTGAAAAGGCAGCTTCTTTGTCAGGCCTTGAACCCCTGCTCGCCTCACTGCATTTATATCTGTGAGGGTGTGCACACCGCTGTTTTACACATGTCTAATATACACATGGCAGCATGCCCTTGGTTTTTTCTCCTTAATCTTTGACTTGACAGTGTTGGAACTTACTTCCCTGTGAAATCAGAGAAGGAGTGATTGTCGTGTGCGTCAGTTTTTGCTTTTGTTTCTATCCCTTTTATTGAGTTACATAAAGAAACTCAGCAACCCCTGGCTGCTCCTAATTGCTTGGTGTCTTTCTTAATCTGTCTGCTGGGACATCAAGGGGTATCTCAGTGCTATGGCCATCATGCTTCATGCTTGTTTGTTTGTAACTTCCTTAAAGGGGAGTACCTGTGGAATCTTTGGGATTTTTTCTGGCTGGGCAGTTTCTGGAATGACAACTCTCCTAAATCCTGTCTCTCATCAGACAACAAGCCATACAACCAGATAGATAGTGACCTGGTTGCAAAACACCAGAGAATAAAAAATCAGCTTTGTGACTCTCTATGTCGATTAGAGAAATCACACAAAGTGGAACAGGAAGAAACTTCTAAAGGTCATATTGCCTTTCCGGCAGCCTCCAGATAGGATCCGCCGTGCTGAAGACGCTGGAGATAAGATAGTTATCTCAGCTGCTGCTAAACCCTTTCGACAACTGCATTTTCATACAGTGAACTATCCCAGAAGTGCACAAGCCCCCAACTGGAAAATGTCTCTTAATATCTCACCTAAATTCCCATTGTTACACTTACTGCCTTTCCTGTCCCCAGCAGAAATGAAGAATACCTCACCCTTCCTTGCAGTAGCCTTTCTCATACTTAAAGGGTGTTATCATGTCTACCCATCTTGAATTCCCTAGACTAAACAAACCCAACACTTTCAGTCTTTCCTTATAGCTCATGTTCATGTTTACTAGCCCTCTGATCACTTTTGCTCCTGCCTACTGGACTCTTTCCAGTTGATCAACATCTTTCTTGAAGCCTGATGCTCACATGTGGATGCAGACTGATTTGACAGTTTACTCCAGGCCAAAGGACAGAGAGGAGTAGTTTCAAAGTTGGAAGATCCTCATCACATATGGCCTAGTCACTCCAGTTGTGGCACACCTGCAAAACTCAGCTCTGGGTCAGACTGGCAGCCTCCTGGAGAAGCAGCAGATTAACATCAGCACCTCAGATTCAACTTGGAACTTAATAGGCAACTGTAGTCCACAAAAGAATACTCTAGAATTGTCATAGTGGACTTACTGCATCAGAAACATCCCAAAAAAAGTGCTGTGAAATTTCCTTCTGCTTCAGTTTCTGGATAGATTTAGGATGAGGTGCTCTGAAGAGCCTGTGAAGAACAAAGCGTCCTGTAACAGTCTGTTAGCAATATATTCAGGTACAAGTGGCATTGTCCTGCTGCCACAGAAAAGGAATTTCTTCTCTTTTACTTCCCAAGACTTATTCTTCATGTAAAGGAATATGCTAGTATGTCTATACTGCATTTGCAAAAATCTCACAGTAAACCCCAGCCTGGTCTGTGCATCCAGCACGGTAGAAGGCCCTAAGTGAGGTGAGCTTCCTTTGGAAATCATGGCAGATTTTCCTCTGAGTAGGGAAGACAGGCCAGGGTGGTTCCTTGGGCCACACTGACATAGGTCTTCTGTTCTTGGTCCTGCCATTAGCTCTGTGACTAGCACTGGGATCTTTGCAGCATGTGTCATCACATGGTGCAGATGTGCCCCAAAGGAGCTTGTGGGATTTGTGGGAAAGGTTCTTACCTCTAGAGTAAATTTTCAAGGCAGCAGGGTTTCTGTCTGGTTTCATTGTCGTGTTGCAAACTTCCTTCCTTGGAAATTGCTCTTTCCAAACTCTAACCTTAACATCCACCAAAGAGCTTGTCAAAATCCCTAGCTTTTGTCTGGTGAAGACAATGGAAGGACATGTTAAAACAGCCACACTCTCACACCTCAGGCAAGGCTCAGCTCCATCTCTTCTGGGGAACTGCTCAAATACATATTGGCTAGGATTTGTGCCAAGATTTTTCAGTTAATATTTGCAAAATTTAATCACAACAGCCCAGGTCTGGCATTGCCTTAATACTGTTGAATTGTTCCTTAGTCTGCAGTGAGTGCCTCCGGTTTCAATTAGACTATACCTGCTTATGGGCACTTTCAAATAGGAAGGAATCAAAAACTGATTCTGGTAATGTGATTGCAGAATACATTTATCCAAACCAAGACTGCATTTCAGCTGCCCTGTCCTCAGCATATTATAAAAAGGGAAGATTTAAATACACACTGTACTGTACCATTGTAGTACAAGACTACGTGGACAAAACTGGCTTAAAAGAAGAGTCTAGACTGGCTTTTTGCAAAGCATTTCCTTGAAGAGCTCCCTCTTTAAATGAAATAGAGATCAAATCCTGAAAACAAGTGGTACCTACCCCCGGAGGCAGGCTTGCCTCCTGAGTGCCAGATAATAATAAACGATGTGTTTGTAATCTATAGCAGAGATGCATGGCATTTTCTTTGACACCAAATGCTAAAGAGGGAGAGAGTATTTCTGTAAAGTGTTTTTTCCAAAGCACAATGAAAGATCTTTCACTCGAGAGAGGATAATCTCTGGGGATTGTTGCTCCTATCTTTTCATTTCACATTAGCATGAAGAATCCAGCAAAAAGGAGAAGTGTTTATGTACCTAATACTGCATAATTTCTGGAAGAAAAGAGGTTAAAGTGAGTTAATAAAAAAGACATACGCAAGAAGAGGGAGAAAATGAAAGGGAAAAAACTTGAAATCAAGGGGTACCTTGATTCCTTGATATAACTCTTTGCACTGAGTGTTTCAAATTCAGTCTGAAAGCTCCTTTCAAATGTATGGATAAAGAGGACAAGTCCCACCTCCTCCTAGAGGGCAGCTATGGTGGGATTCCAAGTGAACTCCTGGCAGTGATGACACAGGGTGGCCAGGGAAAATCAGGAACCACACACATCCAGAGGGAGGAAATGAATTCCATCACAACAGAACTGACTTCATTATAATTTGACCAGATGACACTTTATCACTCCTCCACAAACACCAAATGCCCTCTAGAATGATTTCCCATGCAGCTAAACAGTCTGGACTCAGACCTGTGCTCCTCCAAAAGACTAGAGGGCAGGCTTAAACTTATTGCAGAATGTTTTAATTCTCTTTATTAATGCTACGTTTTTAAAAGTGCAGAGGGTTTTATTCTCTGGTTATTTCCTAAGGCCACGTGTTGTCTCAGAAATCCTGGGTTTCACTGAAACACCTGCTCTTTATAGGCTTCGCTGACTGAAGGACAAGTTAATTAGGTAACTTACCCAAAGGTCACATGGTGAGTAAAGTAGGATTAGCACTCAAGTTCCTCCTGGCAACTAGTCCTGTGCTGCGACAATTAGAAAAGGTTAACCATCCTCTTTTAACTTTTGTTTTCCATCTTCCAGAATGGGGCAGCATGTACGCAGGGCTGGGCCATGTTACATTGCCTCAACAGTATTTTGGAAAAAAAAGAAACCCAGAAAACAAAGACCTTACTCCAAAAAGGGCTCTGAAAAGTCGTCATATCTGCTGGGATGTGGTGCTTGAGAGGGAACAGAGCAAAACATGGGATTAAGCTAAGCACACTGAATATGAATTCTGGAAAATGTCCCACTCCCTCATTAATCCCCAAGCACAGACCTTGCATGCCCACTGCTGAGACGCTTTGTCATACTGCTGCCCATCTTTTGCTCAGTAGTCGCCTTGGCTCCCCTTTCCTATCTGCCCTGCAGGCCGATGTAAGCTAGCAAATATTAGTAAAGGGTCTGCTATCTCAGTTACAAATCTCCTGCTCTAACTCTCACTTCCCTGAGGCTTCTTGCCTGAGTCCTCAGAGCTGGCATGGCCAGGCCAGGTCCACCAGCTGGCATAAACCTGCGCAGAAACCAGCTGTGTTGGAGTCACTAGCTATGTCGCATGGTGCTGTGCACATCTGTGTCATTTTGCTTCTCATCAGGACTGGTCTGGTCATGCTAGTTTTCAGCAGGCATGCTTGGGAAGCAGTCTTCAATGCATGCTGGAATGTACCCACAGCCTCTTCACCAGCCTCTACTCACTCTGTCTTGCCTACAGTCCCATAGCCTGATGCTTGCAGGCTGTGAAGGAGAAAAGATGTTGCAAAGAGGCACAGGGCCTGCCTTTCTCTGTCTTGGGGAAAGCTTGCGCTATCCTGAGCTGAAGAGCACCCTGTGACTCAGCTTGGATCAGTGTGGGCCAACCCTTAATCTGTCACAAAATGCCAGATTCCTTTTGATGAGCTGTCCAAGTCCTGGGGAAGACATTCCTGTCTTGAGCTGGGGCAGCTGGGACCGAACACAGTGCTGATCTTCCTTTCTTGAGGGAGTTTAATGCTACTTTAGGCAGGAAAGCATAAGTAATCTAAAGGACTTATGGGTGTGCCAGGGCTCATGGTCCCTCCACCCACAACCCTGGAAGAATCTAGATAACAATACCACTACAGAGAGGTTATCAGAGTGATGTTTTGGGGCTGTTGGCTGTGGTCTCTCCTGTACCAGTGTGAGTAAAAAGAGCAGATGCAAATATGTTTTATCTTGGAGAGCAATGATGGATTTTGGCTTTGGCCAGAGATGAGGTGTGTGTCACCTGATGACACATATGTCATCCCCATGCTCTGTGCCCTTAGCTTCCAAAGTCATCCCCCCCAGGACTGTTTCCCATTGGCCTAAACAGTGTCCCTCAACACCAGGGACCCTGGCTGTTTCAAAGCAAAGGAAGCATGCTCCGTCCAAGGAAGGTGGATTTCCTGAATCCTCCTCCAGTCTCTGGAGTGCTGCACCTCCCTCCTTCTCTTGGTGGTGAGCAGATGTGAAGATCATGTTGCTGGAGTTTGCTGAATGCATTTCACCCACAGCCTTCAGCAGCAGTGCAGGTGGGATGGCCACTCACCTGTCCCAGAAGGCACATGCAACACTGTGTAGTTGGGTGCTATCGTCCCCTCTCCTGCTATAAATACAGCCCTAGGGTGAAGTTTGAAATGAAAAAAGAAAATGAAAGTCCTTTCCTGTATGGCATTGTGCAATAGCAGATAGCCTTTTCTCTGCCTGCTTTGAATTCAGGTAGCTTTATTGGCTGAGAATTTACAGGACCATACATCAGAAGCAGCTGTTTTGGAGTCAGCCAGGGATCCTCCTAAATACTAGTTATTTGGGATTTGCATAGCTTCAATTCACAGTCACTGAGAGTACTTGCAGAAGCAAGATCTGGTTCTGAGCTCTGAGCAGGACACCTTGACTTTAAAAAGTCAGCTCATGTATCTGGTGCATTACAGCACCTGTTTAAACTATGCAGATCCGACTAACAGTGGGCATGTTTTGGGCACTGACCGGTTAATAGAAAGGGTGGAGCTTTGCAGTCATTAACAGCAATCAGCAACTGAAACAAACACAACAATAACACAGCACTTTATTTAATCTGAGTATAGGCAGGAAGGTGAAGATCATGACTGAAAGAAACACATAACCCACCATGGTCTCATCTCTGCTAGCCTTCTGACATGGCCTCCACACAGAGGCAAGAACCTCAAAGCACATTAACCATTTCTGTTCCTGGAGAAATCCCTAACACTAAATGGTAATGATCTGATGACCTGATGAGCTAATGACTGAACTGGCAAAAGGGTCCAGAGCAAGACATTATAACTGGAGTATAACTCGTACACTAAAAAAAACTAGTACTTTTCCCTCTGAGCTCTTTTGACAAACCTTGATGAAAAGTCTAAGACAAAGGAGTAAAGTTTCTCTGCATGTTTTCACCAGCAAGCAATGTTGAGGGGTTTTGGTGTTTTGCCACCTCCTTCTCAGATTTTGCAGAAAGGGCTGTTAGAGGGAATGTTTCTGCCTGTCTGACCTGCAGATTCACCCATAGCCAGCTCCCCTGTCAGCCACGTCCCCTCACGGGTGCTTTCAGCATGGTCCTTCTGTTCTCCCATTCATAAACCACTGTACAAGCAGGACAGATGGCTGATCAACAGCTGTCTATCAGCCTCTCTCTGCAAGCAATTGCCTGTGTACCACCTAAAACAAAGAGCTGGGGCTACCCCCTCACCTACAGCTCCGAGATCAGAGAGGCAGTGTAACCTTGGGTGGCTGCCTGCTCCCAGGGCCAGCCCTGGCGAAAGCAATTCTTATCTGCTCCTTGTGTTCACATTGTCTGTCTCAGCAGACCAAAGGGCTTGAATGCTGAGTTATGTACACCTTCTGAAGTAGGCAGTGGTATCCTCCACCATCAGGAAGCTCAGAAAATAAACCCAGTACCTTCAGCAGTATCGATCAGTCACTAAAAAGCTAAATGGCAGAAAGCACTTGGGTATGACACACACATAGGATTTACACAGTGCCTTGACTTTGTGCTGGACACTTAATACTTTTGGAGAGCTCCACTGTTACAGGACTCCGTAAGCTACATAGAGCCCTTGCTGTAACACAGCCATGTATGGCCACTTGAGACTCAGTAATGTGACATTAAAGGTCACCAGCACCATAGACAATACTTGAATATACAGTTATTTTGGGAAAGATCAAACCTATCAAAACTAATGGACTTTTCACTACATCAAAGACACTTTATTGGCATTCAATGAAGCATGTCTCCTTAGATCACAGAGAAAGGAATGAGCCTCATAAAATAATAAATATCTTTGCATTTTATCTCTTGATGCTTCTATCTATGGAGGTATTTATACGGCCCCCATGACTAGTGTCTTGCCATTTACCTCACCTGATTAGAATACAGATCTACTAAACAGGCATGGTTTGTCTGCAAAACTAAACTGATTTTCTTCAAACAGCTTTCTGAAGGAGAGATTAACCCCTTAGTGGAGTCAGTCAAAAAATATTTTGCTGCAACAAGTTGGTTTTGTTTGTTGTTTTTTTTTTTTTTTTAGTGGGATACCACTAGGTTGGTAATTTAAAGGAGTTCTTTAAGTTATGACAGAAAAACTAATCAAGACACCAGGGGCCTGAAACTTGACTGTATTTTAGAACTTCGGCACTAAAGCAATATTATATTATATGCCTGAGTCTTTGGTCACTGGTGAATTCTCCATGGGGCAGGAATATCAACAGAAAATCTGTGTATTACTGGTCTTATAATCCTCTTTGCAAAGGGGCTTGTCAAATGTCCATGGCCAGACCTATGGTCTACTCCAGCTATTCCCAGCTGCCACAGGAGGCTTTTGTGGCAAGGCTAAGCAAACCCTGAGGATGCTCTGACTGATGCAATATGTTTGTGCCAGCCCCAGGAGTCATGTGAAGTGAAAAGGTAACTTCAGAGACCACCATGGGGGAGAGCAGACCTGTTTTTGCTCACTGAACTTTGGAGCAGAAAGTTGCCTGTATTTCAGGCAGTAGTAACCCCTTGGAGAACAGCTTTGCCTGTCATTGGCATCCCAAATTTTGCTTTACAGGATGGCCAACACAGCAAAGGAGACAGATGCTGTCAGTTGCAAGGACACAGGTGGTGGACTAGAGAACCCTTTCCCTGCTACCCAAGGGCTTTGGTGACTCAATGATGGCCTGGGCTCCAGGAGAGCCTGGACCCACCCAACATCCTCACCAGGTAACTGCATCACCCTCCTGGAGAGTGGAGCAGTATCCACTGTGGGGCAGGAGGTGAAGGGCTCTGGGAAAAGGCCACCACCAGCCAGGGGAGGCTGGAAAGGTGGCTTTTATCCCCTCTTATCAATGAAGCAGAGGTTATGCCTACTGGGGACTTGGCAGCTCAGCAGCAACAGCCCTGGCTGGTGGGGGCAGGAGGGATTAGCACACAAAATCTCTTTTGGGAAGATGTTCCCTGGAACTGAAAGCTTGTCGTCATGTCATAAACAGCACCAGGCTGACGCAGCCTGACTATCCTCCTGTCTCTGGAGCACAGCCCCTTTGCTGGTCTGAGAGGTCCTCTCATCTCTCCTGTTGCTACAGGACACTCTGGTCAGAGCTAATGTCCCTGGGCATGTGCAGGGACTCTGTGGCACTCTTGGCTCCAGCATCCCTCACCCCTCCAGCTCCATCCCACCAGCATAGTCTGCATGCCTTGCAGATGGGTTGTTCGTCATGGCCCATCCCTCACTCATTTCCAGACTGCTGCCACATCCTCTAGGACACGCTGCTGAGCCCTGGAAGGGGGAAAGGAGGACAAGAGTTGAGCCTCACTACTAGCTAAATATGGCAGTCTATGTTTTGCGAAGGGAGAGGAACAAGCTGTTACCTTCCTAAGCATGAGAGGCCACTGACCTCAAAAGAAAGCCTGAGCAATAAATCACTTCTGAGGATTACTGTGCGAACCTTGGGCATGGGAACATAGAAGCTAGCAGCACCACAAGACACCCCATCCTCACCTCTGACAGCAACACACCTGTACTTCCAGATGATCCCAAATACCAGAATGCCCCAGCCACTGACTTGGAGGTGCCACTCACAGGCATAGAGGGACTCAAGAGGCCATAAGACTTTTTTTGGAATGCTTTTTGCAGCGCTTTCATCTCACAGAAAGCTGGGCCACCAAAACTGGACACTAACCCTCCCCAAGAAAATGTTTCAGGCTCTGGCTCAGCATGATACTGGCTGTCATGTTCCCCCACAGCTCCCCAGCTGTTCTCAGGAGTCTCTCATAGCAGATGTACCTGAGCTGCAGCCAAGTTGGCATGAAGTTTGCATGGATCTCAAGACATTTTATGACCTTAATAATGTTTAGCTGAAATAAGCAGGGCTGTTTACGGCCCATGCCCAACCTAGCTAAAAGCATTTCTTGGTAGGGTGGTGGATACATAAATCCCTTGCCTGTCTGTCATTGACCTTTCTGTGGGAGGAGAAGTGATGCAGAGGCATGTGGTTAGCAGAGTACACTCATGTGCCATTGTGCTGGCACCGTATCCATTAAGAGCTTCTGCCCTTGTTCTCAGAGGACATGTTCCAGTAATAATATACCCCAGTGAACTTTTCCATCATGAGATCGCGATTTCTTCTATGGAAGAAGCAGTAGCATGTTACGATTTACTGGCCTTTAGCTGACCAATAACAATTTTCTTTCTGTACTAATATAATGCTACAAAGTCTTCGGAAGTGAAAAAGCAGAGACCATATTTTAGAACAGATTCACTCCCACTTTTTACACCTGAAAAAAGGAAAGCTTTTCTTGCACATAAGTGAATCTGCATTTTTATATGCTGGATTTTATTTACCTGATTTATGCTTCCTGTCAAACAGCTCTGAAGGCCAAATACTTGGACTGACAACCATGAAAAAATTGTGAGCACAGGGACAAAAAGCAAATGCTAATTTTGCTACTGAGAACCCTGAAAGGGAGATTTATACTTTTGAAAATGCCTAAAAGGAAACTCATGATGTTGTGAATAAAGCGCCAATATATTGTAACCAGGACAGGACATCACTGTTGATTTATTTTGATGCAATATAATCATGCTTGTTATAATCATTTCAAAGGGAAGAAATTCACAAAGAAATGCAATGGATGAGTCAAGTTTTTGTCATTCCAAAAAATAAAAACTGCAGAATTTATCGCTGTACAATCAACTTTTTATTAACGACAAATATAGTCAGGTAACAAAGTCCATCTCCTAAGTCTTTTCTCAAAACATAGTCTGGCCAAAGTTCTTCCCTCAGCTTTGTTCATCTCAGACACTAGATCGTATGAAAATGGTTCTTGGTGAGAAAATTGCACCCTGCAGAGACAGATTTAAGAAGCTTTTTCTAGTTAGCTGATCAAAGAGACAGCTAAGAGACAACTTGATTGGGGCTAAAATAGGTACTCTCTCTGCACAAGAGAGTATCTAGAAAGAGAGGCTCTTTACCCTGAAGTGTGGAAGTTGAAGGGTGAAAAATTAAGAGCAGAAATAAACCTTTATTTGTGAAGGTGGTAGCACCAGAGTTGGTTCTCATGAGACTTCCAGATTTTCCACTATTTGAAGTCTTTGGTTAACAGTGGGCTTTTTCTAAAATACCATGTCTGGTTCAGTACAGATTATTTGTGGGGGAAAATAAATAAAACCTGATTGTATGAAGTGCTACTGCCCATGGCTTGCCTATAGCAGATCTCTTCAGCCATTCACATAACTACTCTCAGGGCTTCAGCCCATTCCATCATCTACATGGATAGACCACAGCTCCCTTTTCTTCATGACCTATCTGCAAACACATTTAGGGCACTGGCTTTGATTGCTGTTGCATGTAGAGGTAGAGCCTCATAGACAACTGCTCTATGTTCCAGCCACCACTTTCAAAGCACCCCATTTTTCAGGACCACGGGTACCTGGGAGAGCTGATGCTCCTCTCTAAGCTTTTAGAGCATATGGTCAGTAGTTCGAAAAGGTGACATGTCTTGGTGTTGAGATGGGATTCAGAAGGAACTTAGTTCTCTACCCAGTACTAAAAGTGCACAAAAGATAAAATTCAAATAAAAATGCACTGCACTGATTTCTTTCCTTCAATGTTGTCTCTATGTTATGGAAATATTGAGTTTGGGTTCTTCAGCTAGGACAGCTGATAAACCAGACTTGCTTCCAGTTCAAAAATCACACTGGATTCTTCCCCTTCCTTCACAAAGCTTATTCTAGGTCCTTGGAAAAATCCCACAAGAGTCGTCTTCAGATCATTTTTTGAATCCCTTGTATTCTTCGCCTTGTCCTATTCTCCAGTCCCTCTCTTTGTAGATAGGAGCTGCGTTCCCACCGACGTCATTAGCATATCAATTGTTTGCTCAGAGGACGGTCATTATGACTCTGTTCATCTGTTTTTACTTGTTGCCCTCAGACTGGTGTTAAATGCCTTGTCAGCAAAGGCAGAAACTGAAAACATTGCATGATAGTGCGATGACCATAGCAACAACATCACATTAATCAGGGTCTGTAGACTGTGCAAAGACAAACTTCCCAAACCATCAAACTGCCTAATGCAAACCACCATCAAGTTTCCTTTCAGCCCAGAAACTACAAATCCCACAGGTATTTTCACCCAGAGCTCCTTTCTCTAGGTGAGAAAGTGGTAGCTGGTAGCAAGGTAACCTCTCATAACCCTAATTGTCACAGGACAATTAACACTTACTGTAAGGGTGAATGTTAGAGCTGAGGACTTTGGGCTACCTAAAGCATTTAGCTTACAGCTCCCATGGGGCTGATTATTTGTATTCCCTCACTTTAGGGAACATATATCAGCCAGATGGAGCTGAGAAGCCAGCTTTACAAATGCCAGAGGACTTCTGAAAAATAGGCTGATTGAGGTGTTAGAAAAGGAATAATAATAATTCACTTATATTGAGCATATATGCATTTGCATAATTTATTAAAATTAAATACATGTATATATATAAAATGAGCCTCATCATCTGTTCCAAGAACAGTGATGTGACTGTAGTCTTGTGAAGCCAAAGTGCACATGGAGCATCTTTACCACTGTTGATTTATCAAGCTGTTAATGTTCTTAGGGAGTAAAACATACCTTTAAAATAACCAGCTTGAAATAAGTCACTCACCCCTGATGCTGCTCTAAGATGAGTGCAAGTCAGGGGGTGCACAGAGGGTCCCGTGACAGGTCATGTACACTGGGAGGCACAAAAACATTTACATTCACCCCTATTGCTTGTTGAGAGGCTGGGAATTGTTGCTGAGTAATTTAGGAGGGGAAAATGCAATATGAACAGCTTCCAAGGGAGAAATTTCCTCTAAATGGACACATTCAGGAGAGAGGACAGTTTGAAACTTCTGGCTTCTGATCTTCCTGTCTTATTCTCTCTCTCTCCTGTGTCTCCAGAAAGCAAAAGTCTTGTGCTGCAGTAGTGAGGACAACAGCAAGGGAGACTTCACGTCATTGCAGTGAGCTGGGAAAGTCCATGGTCCTTTCTGAACAGGGGCACTGGCGGCAGAGGTCAGCACAAGAGCAGTGCTGCACAGAAGGTCTCAGAAGGAAGGTCTCAGAATGAAGGTCCCTGAAGGAGACTAGCCTTTGTCTCCCTGGCTTAGACAATCTGCCCGGATATCCCTTCAGCAGAGGGAGATTCCAGACTTTGTAGATGTCATGGGCTGTACCCATAGATCAAGCTCACGGCAGTCAGTGCTGGAGGAGGAGAGCAGAACAACAGGTGCTGCTGTTGTACTGAATTATCAACACAGAGGAAGTCCAACTGGAATGATCAGGACTTTCAAGGGGACATGGTGGGAACGCCACCAGCTTCCAGAAAGAACAACCAAAACAGAGTACTAAATCCCTTCCTGAAGTTCATGTTTGCCTTTTCACTGAGCTGCAGGGAAACCGTTTTCACGGGGCAGGGAACTGTTCATGTCACAGCAATGATGTTGCTGTTGTGAAAGGCTGGCAGTTAGCAGGCTGCTGTGGTGTCAGTCAAAGGTCAGCTTGTCTCTCCAGACGAGAAGGCTGGATGTGTGCAGACATGAGCTCCATTAGGCAAACCCCTAGGCTTGCAGAGAGAGAAAAAGATCTCCCCGGGACTGAAGCCCACTGTTTTCAGTTTGTGGTTATGGCACATTTGTTTGCAAAGCAGTATTCAGTCAGCCACAAGTCACAAGGTTGAACCTGCTTGGACTGTGTTTTGGGAGCCTTAAACAAACAAACACCAAATCATGAGATAAGGATAAAATAAAATTTCCTGAGGAGATACTCCCAGTCATGATAGCAGGAGATGGCCAAACTTTTGCAAATTAATGGGCGAGCCAGGCCCTACTCTTACGTCTCCTCATGTTGAACCTCAGCCTACAGCTTACTGTTGGGTTGCAGTGACTTGCTGCTGGGCTAGAATATTCCACATTCCCTGCATGGTGTAGCATGGCTCATTGGACTAGGACCCACACTGCCCATGGGGACAGGATCCAAGCCCTGACCAGTTCTCTCCTTGTGCCTGTATATCCTTGGCCTAGAGATCAGTAAGCTCAGCCTAGGTGTGAGCCACACTATAAGGAATACAGTCAATCAAAGCTTTGGGGCTGGTGTGTGGTCTTGAGGATGGAGGTAACGATCTTAGAGATGTCTGCTTAGCAGTGAAGTCTTGTAACTTATGTAAAGTAGCGCTGATTGGAGTCACCTCTTTCTTGTGAGAGAAATGGCAAGGTGCTGGCGGCAGCATATGGCTGGGCATCGACAGAAGATAATAAGTACACCTCTGACCTTTACAGCCCCTTTGTACTAGAAGCATCATGATAGAGCAAAGCTTGGTGGCCTTCATATTTTCCCAGATGAAGCCCTGAGAACAGTTATTTACTGATACAAGTGTTTATAATATAAATTAAAATATAATTTTAACTAAAAATAAATACCATCTATTCAGACACTTGCTACTGACTTTTGAAACTAACCCAAGTTGCTAAGCTTATCAAAATATTCCTTCACAAATCCATTTTGGTTCTTTTGTGCATGAACTCTTCTTTGGGTATACCTAGATTTACTTTTGTGAGTGTTGGTGGGGCTTGACTGTCAGTTTTGGCATCTCCAGCCTGCTTCCCATGCCTACTCTTCCTCAGCTGAAAAATCAAATCCTTTCTGAAGAGTAGAGAAGACAATTAGCCAACAGAGTAACTATCACAGAAAGCAAGGGAAGACAGAGCTGAAGGCGTTAAGAAAACTTTTCTACCAGCTGGCATCAAACGCAGCCTGTGATTCTAATGGTGGACTGCACTTTCCCTCCCTATCAGTCAGCTAACCTTCCCGAATGCTAACAATAAGATTACATCACCAGGTAAATAAAAGATCAGACATATGAATGTGCTCTGCAGATAATTCAAAGCACAAACCGTATTTCCTTAGGGAAGGTTACAGTTCAACAGGCATTTGTTGAGATGTAACAAGTGGCCACAACCAGAATTGCTTTCAAGTTACAACGGTTGACCAAATGTAAAACAGTGAAAAAAAACAAAACCAAACCACATCAGGAAAAAAAAAAAATATATATATAGGAAGAGAAAGAGCATCATTCTATAATGAGCACTGGTATGCCTTTATTTGCAGAGGACACCATCAGAATCAATATGTAGGAGTTAATGCACGTTCAGGAAGTTGCAGGTGATACCAAACTAGGAGAGTCTGTTGGCTCTCTTGAGGAACAAGAGATCTTGCAGAGGGATCTGCATACATTGAAGCATCAGGCTATGATTAATGGGATGAAATTTAACAAGCTGAAATGCCAGATTCTGCACCTAGGATTGAGTAATGCCAGGCACAATTATAGACGGGGAGAGAAGTGGCTGAAGAGCAGCCCGCTAGCCCGACTGGTCAGCAGCAGGCTCAAAGGAGTCAGCCAAGAGGCCAAACCATGTCCTGCAAACCACATACATCTTGAGGTGCATCAAACATAGCATCACCAGCTGGTCTAAAGAGGTGATTATCCTACTATATTCACCATTGGTGCAGTCTCAACTTGAAAACTGTGTGCAGTATTGAGGTAACTTGTGGCTGGAGGTAAGAGAATTTAAAATGCAGGCCCCACAGTTTAAGAAGGATGTGAAGGTCCTTGGAAGCATACAGAGGAGGGCAACAAAGCAGGTGAAAGGGCTGGAAGGCATGTCCTATGAGGACTTGTCTAATTTGGAGAAAAGGATGCTCACTGCTCTCTCTACAGCTTCCTGAGGAGGGGAAGTGAAGAGGGAGGTACAGATCTCTTCTCACCTGTATCCAGTGATAGGACATGTGGGAATGGTTCAAAGCTGCACCAGGGGAGGTTTAGCCTGGACATTAGGAAGCATTTCTTTACTGAGAGGGTGGTCAAACACTGGAACAGGCTTCCAACAGAGGCAGTTGATACTGTTTAACATGGATTTGGACAATGCCCTTAATGACATGCTGTAACCTGGTCAGCCCTGAATTGGCCAAGCAATTGGATTAAATGATCATTGTAGGTTCCTTCCAACTGAAATAGTCTATTCTCCTATTCCCTAGTATTATGACCAATTTCTTCATAGGCAGCCGCAGTGGAGATGTTTTAATGCTATTTAGAAGACAAGTGTCTGGCTACTTCCCTGGTCGACTGGGAACATTCCAGAGAGCAAGTATTTCTACAGACACTTGTATGGGCAGAAACTTAAGGCTCACCTTCTCTGGAAGCAGGCAAGAGGAGAGCTGAAACACAGCCACTGTTCCTTTCTCCTTGCTGTCATTCCTGCTGCCTTTATTCAGGGCTCAAGCCCAGGTGGGCAGCAGTGTCACATGCAGGATGCATGGTATTTATAGTTAACTACTATTGTCACATCTAAAAATATGGGACATTAGAACTGCTAGCTCTGTGTGCAAATTTAACTGTTTGCATCAGCGTAGGTCAGCAAATCCTTCTGGGATGCTGTGGTTTCAAGTATGGCTTTATGGGGTGTCAATAATGCCAGTCACTGTGATGATATATAGTACACCATGCTGATGATACTCAGCCCTAATGCCTGCCAGTGCCACTTCTTGCTTGTAAAGCTTTAGGACAGCTCTTTGCCAATGAGTGGGTGAGTTATGATCACTAGAAGAGGAGAGGCAGAGGAACAAGGCAGAAGAGGGGTCAGGCCAGAGAAAATACCAACAGTGGACAAGCTTATACTCTACTGACTGGGAAAGCATCCTGGTAAAGCAGAGCAATGCTGGCTAGGACAAGGTGGGTACCTACAAATGATGTGGCTGAGCTACATTTCAGGTTCTTGATTGACACTCAAGTCTTTATGAGGAAGGTGAAAGATACAGTCTCAAGTGACAAGCATGGCCGTTGGTTGGGTTCAACTGTTTCTTTCTTCTGCATTAGGGCCTGGAGTCATAAATGCATTTGCATCCATTTTGCTTTTGAACAGCCAGTCTGAAATCAAAGCAGCCTTTGCCAGGTGAATCTACAGCACTGTGTCAATTGTACCTGCAAATTGGGAGAATTTGGGCTTATAAAGCTACTTTATTTTGCTTGCTCACATTTTCCTACAGCAAGCTTTAGCTGTTTTCTGATGGAAACAACGCTGAGAGGGGAAAAGGATATGAAAGACATCACTTTTATTTTGACTTGAGACAGAAGGCATACAGATTTTTCACAGCAAATGAAAGTACACTCTCCTTGAGGTGGCAGATTTACCAGGCAGAGACTCTTCTCTCACTGGTCATTCAGCCAGACCAGCTCTGCCGGTGGGTCCTCAGGACCCTCCCGGCCTCCCATCCCCAGGGTGTCTTGGATGAACTACTGTCATCTTTGGATATCTCTGGCATGCCGAACACCCAGCTCTCAGCCCAAAGTACTCATTGCAGCCCTGGAGCAGCTGCAAGCCACTTTTTGTGAGCCCTTTTGCATGGTCTATGGGCCCAACTGGGAAGTCTACAGCAAGACCAGCAGTGAAACAGTAGCAAAGCTTTTTGAGTGTGTGTGACATAACCTCTGAAAGAAGTGTGGCTGGGAAAACACAGTCTTTGCAAAGTATCCAAACTGCTGGTACCATACAGCATCGGTCATAGATCGCCTACACAATGAATGAGACTCCCACAAAAGCAGTTGTTCTGCTTCCATTGTCTAACGCTGTAAAAAAAGAGGAAAAGCACCATTAAAAGAACGCATTGCACATGAGAGACAGGGCATGTTGAATTAATTTTTAAGGTACCGGCCATATGGTCATTTCCATTTCAGAAAACTTGTGTTCGGCAGGATCCCAGGCGCATGCAAAGACAGAACGAATGATAAATGAGCATCTGCTTGCTTAAGACCCAGTGTTTGACATAGTTTGTTTTCTTAAGAAATTAAAACACATCTTGGCAGTCTTCATCCCATTCCAGAAGGGGACTAGTATCTCTTCCTTTCACTTTGACTAAATGTTTGCTTTGATAAAATACTTAGTAATCTGATTTTTTTTTTAAAGTTTACTCATTCTCAGAAGAGACTTGACTAATGGAAGAGGATTTATACTTTTGGGGGCCTCTGTCATTTCTTTACTCATTGTCATGACACTTGAGGAGGCTTATAAGTTTCCCAAGAAACCAAGGTTAATTTAAAGAGAAGAGATTAGCATTCAATTAAAGCTGATAAAAAAATTTCTTTCCTAGTCTTATATCATCCTAATGGACAACTTAAATGTCCACAAGTACTGCCAAGAAATTGCCCATTAATCTCTGAAGTGGTGCAGGTGTTTTTCTTAACACAATGGGCTGTTTCTGTTTAAAAAGGCTAGAAATGCCACTAATGTACCAAACGGCTACCACACATTTCTAGCTTCCTCCTTTAGCTGCTTTGGAAATGTCTTGGTGTGCACAGTTGACTGTTTGTGTGCCTTTCAGAGTTTCCCCACAAGTAGGCTCCCATCAGCAATAATTTCAAACAAAATAGCCTAATCACATTGCACTCCCAAGGGTCTCTAATTTAACATGAGAAGCCTATTGGAATGTACTAATGGTTTCTCTATTTTAAAAGGAAACTGGTTATTTGGCTCAGCCCAGCAATATGAAAATTCAGTGGACAAGAAAGAATTTTGTGAATAAACAGTGAGAAGTATTTCATTTGGCATCAGCCAGCAGACACTGGAGAAGCAGCCATTTTGCTGAAATATGGTATTTATGCTATTTTGACATTGCACTTTGTTTAAATACATTAAGATAATTTAACCACATCTGCAAGAGGCTGAAATGCTTGCTGTTCAGCCTTTCCCCCTCTGCAAAATGTGTGGCCTTGTTTGCAATATTAGAGAGAGGTCAGAGGGAGAGACGATGACTGTGCTGCCTAGCTGGATAGTTTTCATTTGGATGCCTGAGAACCAGAGGGATGGTGCAAAGCCTTCTGCTGACTTAAGGCAGTGTTGATTTGGGCCTTGGATGCAGCATTTAGGTATAAACCACTGGTGAAAGACAACAGTGTTTACATTGAATCCACTTCTGGTTTACTCTCACCATGAAATTGGGTGAGATCTGATAGCCTGCTAAAAGATCCTCTCTTTGAAGATATTAATTTCTATCCATCCTATTCCATCTGGGCATGGCCTTGTTTTAAACAGCAGGATGGATTTTAACAGGAGAAAAGTCTATGTACTAGGGTATTATTTATATTAAGAAATAATAGATCTGACATGCCAGGGTACATTATAGAAATTGACTATTGAAATGGACAGGGTAAATTCTGCTTATGCAAAACATTCTAAACATTTTTTTCCACACAGAAACATGAAAAAAAAAAAAAGAAAAATAAATATAAAAAATCTGAGCTCTGTACTTTAACTTGCTGTATAAATAATATTATGGTGCTACCAGCAGGGTTACATTCCCCTTGTTCAGAGAAGGCCAATTAAACATGAGCTGATTTCTGCACTCTTAAAAAGACTTAGACTGCCAAATATGAAATTCCCCTCAACTCTGACCTGCTTTAAGGCTCACATCCTTTAAGAAATGCTAAACAGACGACAAAAAGGAGCAAAGCAGTGCAACTCTTCAGTAAGACAGCTGCCCTCACAGCAAACTCTTTCCACGAATACATGTTGTAGCTGGGCTGTGAAGCGGTTCAGGCAAGTCCATTTGACCCTATTGCAACAGCCACAGCAACACACATGCAGAGCCAGGTACCTTGCCTCAGCCAAGGAACAGTAACTTCATAAACTGGCCAGGTGTGATTGCAAGGCTCTGCTTCCATTTCCTGCCTGGGCAGGCTGGAATGGGTAAGCAGGACTCATGCTAGCTACTGCAACTGGGCACATTTAATCCTTACTGGATCAGGAAATGTCACCCAAACTTGGTTCTGTGTGAAACAGAACGTGAGGCTCTGGAAACAAAACACAATCCTGCACGATTGTCCCAGCATCTGCTGAGGAACAAGTATTCATGGAAAGCACAGCACAAAAATGAGGATGCAGGCAGACTCAGTTCTGTAGCAGAAAGGGAACAAGGAAAACCAGAGACATCTTTTGCAGTGCCCTCTTCTCAGCCTTTCCTAACTTTCTCACAGGTTTCTTTTTCGAGCTGGAAACTTCTCATGCTTAGTTACCAGCTGAAGTCACATAGCAAAACATATGCGTAATTCATTCGTGCATATAGAGCTAATTACATGCTCCACTGGTTGGCTAAAGGAATTCACACATCCCACCAGCCAAATAGTTTTGGAGCAAGGAGTTGAAAAGCTAAGAAGTAGATATAACATTAGCTAAAATTTTCAGTAAAAGCATGACTGTGAGAGGAAAAAATACACATACATCTAGGAGAAGTTTAATGCCCCTTAGAAATGAACCATCTGAGCAAGTTTGTTACAGATGATGTCCATATGGTATTTTGCAGGCAGGTGTGAACTTGCTCTGTCTGCATTCAGAGCTGGCCGAGCACAAGGAAGTCTTGGACAAGTGAGGTCATTAACTTCAGTTGTGCATGCTGTTAACACAGCCACACAGCTTTCCAACTGGGGCACAGGGAGACCTTCTTTATGCCTGCCTGTGTAGCAGATATTCATACAGGAGCATCCGCCTTTTACACTGACACATCTTTGCAGAGAATGAGGCTTTGTTTAAGAAGAGCTGCCAACTATTCACTGCCAGAGAGACCAAGAAGGAATTCAGACATGATCCTATTGCATGGAGACCTCTGATTGTCATTTGTCTAAATGGCCAATAACTGCATAAAGTCGCAACTGAGTGACCAGGTTAAGACTTTTTGAAAAACCCAAACATCTCAAAGTCAGCTACGAAATTCATATGCAGGCACTTCAATAAGGACAGATTGGTTTTCAGAGTAGCCTTGCCTCCCAGCTCTTCCCAGGACAAGTCAAAGTGGGCAGCATCTGTGAAAATCATCATTCAGGTGTGTGGTTATGGGTGATGGGCAGCCTGCTGTAGGCACCAATGTTGGCACATACTGGTGGTAGACCAGTGTGATGGTGAGCAGTACCTATAAGATGTCAGCCCACGGGAGCCGCAAGAAGGAATTGAAATTCTAGCCTTGTAATTCTGTGTCTGGCTGCCTGATTCTGACTTTGATTTTGTCTCTTTCCTCCCCCTCCTCCCCCATCCTCCATTTTAATTTCTTTCCACTATTTTCATCCTGCTGTGGTCTTTGACCTGCTCTCATCCATCCTGGTTTCTTCCTTGAGAGCATGCTCTTGCAGGGAAACGAAGACAGAGTGAAACATTAGACTGCATGTTACGATGATTAAAAGGCATGTAAGAAAACCAAGGCTGTTGTTTTAATCTCTCACTAATGTTCATTGGCATGTCTTTGAGACAGGGTACTGTGCTGACAATAGTGATGGACAGGGTGTGAGATTGGCCCCCTGAACCCAGGGGCCTCCCAGGAATAGATCATGTCTAGACCTGGTTTGCATCAAGGGCCAAACCGGATAAGCTGATTAGCCAATTAGAAATAGCTCATCTAGTGGAGTAGAGGGACCAAAGAGAACTGAAATTGGAGGTCATGTGGATAGCACAACTCATTAATAACCCCGTGGTGATGTGGAACCTGGGAGGGGCTGGCGCTGAAGGGAGAAGAGAAGCCCCAAGTACAAAGCTAGGAGGTGAACAGAAGATAATTTGTGTGTGTGTGTGTGTGTGTGTGTGTGTGTGTGTGTGTGTGTCTGTGTGTGTGTGTGTGTGTGTGTTTTCTCTCTAGAACCTGACCAAGAAGAAAGATCAAACATCAAACCTAAATGTGGAGAACAGTGGTATTTGGTCCCCCACCAAATATTTCTAGCATGTCCTTTAAATGTCATATGAAAAAGTCTCACTCTAGAAACTTCATTTCCTATCTTTATGAGTACTTTTCGTTACTTTATTCCCGTCAGTCCCTACTATATATGGATACTACTAACACTAAATATGGCTTTCATCACGAAACTCCTAGAATTTTCCATTGTGGGCACCATTAGTCAGGGATCATGTGAATCATAGGAGTTTAAAATTACTTACTTGGAATGTCATTGTAAGCCAAACAGAACCAATGCAGAGGTGATAACTTTTAATAAATGTAAGAAAGGCAAATCTAAAGTCCCTTTGGGAAGGCACCATCTCTGAATCACCAGTGCCCTAAATCCAGATCTTACCCAATTCAAGGTGATCAGACTACTGTTTGCTCCCTTGACTACCAAGAACACAGAAGACAATGACCTTTCCCATGGTGTGCCTGGCTGGCATGGTAGAGTTACCCATCCTGGTTGCCTTCCATGTTAGGTAAGGAATAGGAAAGATGGTCCCTCAGCACTGAGGGACACACTCCCTAGCATCCTGTGCTGAGCCCCTGATTGTTCAGTTCACCTGGAGACAGGAAGGCAGCAAGAGGGTGAAACGAAGGGCCAGTGTATGTACACACAGGTGGAAGCAGGTGCTGATATGCTGCCCTGTGTCTTACACCAGCTCCCTGCTCACATCAGCAATTCAGGGAGAGATGGGAAAGCTGCAGTCTGCCCTGGTGAACTGCAGCCCAGCCTGTGTCTTCTAACCAAGCATATTTGAGGTATTCAGGAGCTGTCAAGCATTGACACTGTCAAACATCCCAAATGAGAGAGAACAACAGGCTCCTTGCACAGTGGAAATACCCATTTTGAGCACATACGAACAATGTCTAGGTTTTTTTAAGAAGGGACATGCCCAAAAGTTGCTTAGAGTCAAGACAGGATGCAAATGGATATCTCCCTTAAGTTTGTTTGCTTTAAATATTGGCTTTATCTCTGTGGTTATTAGGCCAGAGTTGTACATTCAGCTAGCCAGACACTTTGGAGAGGCTGCCCAAAGCTGACTGTACCTGCAATTCACCTTAAATGAAGTTGCAAGTCTAAAATCTTTTCAAGGTGGAAACATCTTTCCCTGAAAAAAAACCTTCCAGTGTGCCATTCTTCTGACCATCAGAAAAGCTTTCCTATTAATGCTTGATCTGCAACTTTCCTGCTGCATTTGTGTCTTTTAGCTCTCAGATTGTGAGAAAAGGTCATTTATGTCTTCTCTGTGGAGGTTTTATTTATCTGAAGTTTATTCATGCCTCTTCCACTGTTAATCAGCTTCTATGCAAACTTCTGTTCTTCAATTCCCATTTTGCCAGTCCTCTGCACTATTATGCTGCTCCTGTCCTGCCTTTCCCCAAACACTTCATATTTTTTCAGAAGTGCAGTGCCCAAAACTGGATCAATTATTCCCCCTGAGGTCCTCCCAGTGCTAAGTAGAAGGTGTAAATCAACCAAAATCTATTCTGACTCATATGCCCCTGGATAATAGTGGACATCTTCACAGAAGCATGACACAGCTGGCTCATTTGACAACTCCTGTGATCCACCACAGTTCTTCCCCATCCATTTTTGCAAACTTTCTAAAAATTGTTCTTCATTATGGGCTTATGCTGCTGATTATTCCTGCCTAAATGTATGAGTTGCGTGTGTCCCTGTTGAATTGCATTCTATTTTTCTCTGTTCAGTGTATTCATCCCATTTGGCAAGATCATTTTAAATTCCAATCCTGTCCTCTTTCAGACTCACAAGTAATCCCTGCCTGGTGTCATCTGTAAATTTAATAAACATTCTCAATATTCTATCATGAGGTCATTAGCAAAATTATTCAACACTAATTCCAGATGGTCTCTTACATTTCTGGGCAGCGCAGAATGTGTTGAAGCATTCCCATGACTGACAATTCCTTCCATTTGTGTTATTGCTGAGAACTTTTGGTCTGGGCTGTGTGGTCACCAAGGTTAGGAGAAACTCTTGCATGTAGATGAAGTGAGCATTCCTGCTGGCATGTCATGATACATCCCTTCCAAATTAAAGACTTGAAAGAGCTGTATGTCTTTCCAGTCTGAAGGAAATCTGTAAAATTCTGCTTAGTAAGATAGGCACTCCCCACCCCCTCTATCTTCACTTACTCCTACTGGTGTATTTATGTCTTCAGCTCATCCCTATTATTAAAACCTCATTCTTGAGCTGAGACAAATCTATTTTTAAGGCAACTACTTCTTGTTTAGAGAAAGAGTCACTACTCCTGACTCCTCTGAGCAGATGGTGAGTTGAAAAGCTTCAGCGTAGTGTCCTGTGCACTGCTACTAACAAAAAAGAAAAATAGAATAAAACTTTAGAGCCTCACAAAGGCCCCTTTTTAGCTATGAGATGATGTTTCAGGATGAGGACAATGTACAGGGAGTAAAAAACACATGGTCAGTATGTGCTCACACACACACCAAAGCAAGCTAGAGGAAGACCTTAAAACAAAGAAGAATAAGGCTATCAAGAGTAAAATGCATCAGCCTTAGATATTGGCATAGTTATGAAAGAAGCATGGTGAAATTAGCATTTAATAAACATTGTCTGTATTCTAACTGGGAGTTTCACTAAAGCGTCAATATTACAGCTTCACTGAAATAATACAGACTTAGTTGAACCACTTGTATGACTAGAATGCTAGCAGAAAAGGATGATGCTCATTCAAAAATGGACGGCAGGGATAGAAAAGGGACATAACTTTGTAAGCATTGTACATATAAGCTTGCCCTGAAATCCAAAATCCTAAAAGTGTGTAAAAGTAGAAAGAGGATACCATTGACAGAGTTTATGGGAGTCTGTTAAAGGCCATCCATCCATGAAGATAAGATGGATGAGGCTCTTTGGGAATAACAGAGACATCTGAAGCACTAGGCTTATGTGAAGTGGAAGATTTTATCTACATTTAGACATATTTGTTGAAAAAATTAATTCAGCACCATAGAAACTCTCCAGCACCTTTGTGGCCTTGGCTTAACACCTCTTGTTTGGATTCAGGAGACCCAGAAAGGAAGTAAAGAAAAAGGTCCTCTAGGTTTGAGTCTCAGCACAAGAGAGATGCTGTGAAAGAAAGGGAAGGTGGAAGGCAATGGATGGGAGATTTCATGGTTGAGGAGGGGCAAGTCAGGAGAAGAAAAGAAAAATTGACCCAATGGGTTTCAGACAGGATTGCGTCAATAAGCTTGGAAAAATGACATGTAATATCTTGAGGGAAACTGCCAAGAAAAAGAGGACTTAGAGAGAGTTACTAGTTCCACAAAGAAACAATGCTAAAGGAAGAAGTGCAGATGTAGAAGAAAGACCAGAAATGGAAAACACTGAATTCTCTTTATTGACCTTAAAGATAAATAGGAACCACACAAGCAGAAACAAAACCATCTGTCTGAGTATGAACAGAATTATTTAAAACAAGGTCAGAAAAACTAAAATTAAATTAGCAAGATACACCAAAGGTAACAGAATTCAATCATTCACTAAAAGGAAGATGAAGGAAAATGATAGCTCACTGCTCTGTGGAGAACACAATAGGGAGGTTACAATGAGCAGTTCAAAATGTTTAATGTCTGGGTTTTTTTATTTGTTCTGGTGCTCTTGTTTACCTAAAATGGTCAAATGTAAGGATGCAGTTCACACAGTTAATTCCAGTAGAAAAGAGATAAGACATAAGGCTACAGTAGGGAAAGAACAGCCTTGGGAGTATTTAGGAAACAAGGCTTTACACACAGAGGAGAGCACTGTTCTTACCATGCAACTGAGCAAATCATCTGGTTCCAAAAGATCTTAACAAGTTGAAGAAATAGTCTGAAAAAGGTGGATGGAATGACAGAGCAAGATTAAGGGATTAAGTTCAGGTAGACTCTGGAGATAGCACATGTAGTAAATTTCATGATGCTAAAAATGCAGAAAGACATTTTGGTTAGAAAGGAGTCTCTGGGAAAAGGATTTGTGAGTTAGCTGAACCTGAAACAGCAATAACAGGCTGGTGTGGAAAAGGCAAATAATCACATGAAAGTGGACAAGCAGGAATTCAAGCCTTCACACCATGAAAAGTGATACTTCACTCTACTTCTTGGTAGGAAGGCCTTCACTGAAATACTATTTCTTAAGCTGAAGGCACATACTTCCACAAAATGAAGACCAAGAACTACCAGAAATGTAGAAAATGCAGTCTCATAGACTAAAAGGACTAAGAGAGTCAGAAATGTTTAAGGGACAAAAGACTGAGACAAAAGACTGACAAACGATAATATACTTTCAATGTGAAGATGGCTGTTGCAAAGTAGAAAGGGAAGCTATGATTTCATTTGTACAGACATTGAAAATTGGCAGTTTTCCATTGCTACAATAAAAACAATCTAGGCATTCAAAAATGTTTTCCAGCAGCAGCTATATTTGTACGTTGCTTGGGGAAGATATGGAATAGACATCTCAAATGGTCTTTAGGACCACTAAACACCTTTATCAGGAATGCTACAGCAGATTTTACTTTAGGACAGAGAGAAACACTCTATCACATTTGAACCCCTCTCCTATTTGTATCTATGTCAACTTGAACTTCTTGTGCAGGCATATCCCTGAATAAAGGGAATATATGAAACATCAGAGTCACATGCCTGGGAAGGATCCTTGAAAGTCACCTGCAGTACTTCTGTGCCCCAGCACACCCAACCAGGAGCAGACATAGCCACAGAACTGGAAGAACAAAAAAAATGTGGTTTATTTTCTTTCTCACAGGCCAAGACCTGCTCAGCTCCTTGGCCATTCAAACATCTTGCCTGCCAAATAGTTTCTCCAAGACCATTCCTAATTCCTTGTTGTATGAGGGTACCTACCTCATTACCCTTGTCTGCGGAGGACCTCTGCCTTCAGGTAGTCCATTCCTGTTCACTCTGATGGAGCAAGACAACCTCAAACTTCAGTGCCCCTCCCTTTGCACTACGCTAGCCAGGCCATAAGATAACGCACAGTCAGAAGGGAGCAGAATAAATAGGGCAGACAGCTGTTAGACAGCTGCATCAAGCTTTCTGACCTCTGTTTCATCTCCATTAGGCTTGTTTGTATGTACTGCTGTACAAAAAGGCTAACTGGTGGCACTTTGAAGGAGAATTTTTCTATTACTCATCTTCTTCTTTAAGTTCATTTCCCCTTTATTTATTTAGCTTTCCACTCTCACTTGAGTTTGCAATAACTTAGTACAGATGTTCTATCTTTCTGTAATTTATTAATACTCACTTGTTTTTCCCTCCCTTTTCTATAAATATTTTTCAAATGTTCACACTATAATTGTGTGACTTCCCTTTTCTTGCCTTCAAGGAAGGGAGTTGCAGGCTTGCAATGAGAAAATGTGCTGGAGGCATCCCATCAGCTGCAGCACTGTATGCAAGTAGTTAGAAGCAAAAGGCCACCCTTGGCGAAGGAAGGGAAGTGACAATGAGATCACCTCAGCCACCCTGTATATACAGGAAACATCCTAGGCTTACTTAGCAAGAGTGTAGAGCTACACAGAAAAGATGCGGAGTAAAGAGCAGTTGGGGAGATGGGTAGCTTCTCCTTGGGATCCTCAGATGACTCATTTTCCCCTCTTTGAAAACAGATGGACTTCTGGTGTTTGCACAGACAGTGGGAAAGTGACCATCCTCAAAAGATCATTTAGGAGGCATCCAGCCACTGATTCACCCAGAGCAAAAGGCAGCAACGTGCTGAAGAGGCACCGCGCCATATGCCTCATTTCAGACGGGAGGACAGTGCGTCAGATTTTCCTTCAGTTATTCATTTGCTCACCTCTTAGGGAAGGACTCTAGCTAGGAAAGGAGACAACTTTCCATTCCTTTGTGTTTCTCTCCACACTGTGCTGGTAATTGCAGGAGCAGTCCAGCACACTAAATCAGCTCCACAATGGAAAGCATTCCTAAATGTGCAAGATCAAACCATTAGGGTAGGAGAAACAGGAAGCTACAGGACTTTTTTTTCTTCTGAATCCTCAGAACAATTGGAATAGGTAACACCAGCAAATGAGGATGCTAGTTGTGTGCTCTTGCTGCAGTCCTGCAGCTTATGGCTAGTCAGCCTGAGACCTGGAACTGTGAGCACTACTCTGCACCTACCTGCCCCATTTGTCCAAGCAGAGGAGCCCTTTTAGCCCCCTGCCAGGAAATAATACACTTCTGGATGACCATGGTCCCAGTTATCCTTACTAAAATATGGCCATCCAGATGCTGAAAAAGTCAGGGTGGAAAAGGAGGAGTTAAAATCAGAAGAGCGCAAAATCACTGCCTCATCCTCAGGCACATTGTGGCCCTTTGCAAAGGAAAAATCACGTTCCATGACTGCAATGCCTTTGGGTCAAAACAGAATGGATTAACAGCAACGAGAGAGGTTTTTCAGGACTGTATTCCCTTTCTCCTCTTTCTCCCTGCAACTGCTCCACCTAGACCCTGGGTAATATAGCTATCTATGTACCCTGTTTCACAGATCTCCTATAAATTTCTTCTTTTTCCTGTACACACACATTACACTTTTCTCCATGTTTTGGCTGCAGCCACTGCCTGCTCCCTTGGGCGACCATATGCTATGGGCTGTGAGCTCCTAACAGCATGAGATCCCTTTGGCTGACTAACCCTACAGTGAAATTTTCACTTGGTGGGCACAGTCCTATAGTTAATAGAGCAAAGTGTCCGCATTTAGACCTCAGTGCCCTCCCTTGCTTTCTATTCACACAGATTATTTTATAGAGGTACAACGAACAAAGCTTCATTTCTGCTGCCCACAGACACCAGGCACAGTGCAGACCATGCTGTAGACGTGGTATCTGCTATACCACAGGCCCATGGGGCACTGCCACATGTTCTCCACCACCTGAGGAGGTCTCGCAGCTATTTCAGTATCTCCTGTTGGCTCTGTGAACTATCTTCTCTTCACTGAATGAAGCAAACTTCAGCCCAAATCGCCAGACACAACATGAGACACGTGCTCTGTGGAAAGCAGAGGCCCCCAGTCCTGCTTGGTGCCTGCTAGCATATCTTCACTGAGGAGAACAGAATGGCATGCTTGAATGCTTGTTGAGCTTGTGGCCTTGTGGGGCAGGGATGATAGAGTAGATGACGAGAGAAATTTGAGTGACAGCAATATCCTTTTTGGCTCTTCCACAGAGTGCTAGCAAAGAATTAAATATATATTCCAAAGCATTTTGGTTCTCTCTGTCCCAGCTCATTTCTTATCCTTACAAAGGCAGTTAGCAAGCCCAAATTGGTCTAACAGTCCATTAGGATCCAATCTGCTCCAAGTCGCCCACAGTGCAAAAGAAGATTTGAAAGCTCAGATAAAACTTTACTGCTGGGAGTTCAGCTCCATTCTCTGGCTCTGTGGGGTGCAGGGTGTGCGGTGTGGGGGGTGTGATGCCACACTCACAAAGGGTTGTGTATGATACATGATGGCACAAAACCCAGACCAACAGGGAAGTGGTACTGATCCTGTCCCTCCAACCAACTTCTGTTCTTTTGAGTTTAGTGTGGAAAAAATAACACTGTGAATTGCTTACGGAGCTGATTGTTTGAAATGATGGTTTGAAGCTTGGGTGGCTTAGGGGAAAACATGCTGAAGGAAAAGCAAAGGTGGTTTCTGTGCAAAGGAAGTCGAGAGATGAAGAAACAACGCAAGTGATTTCACAAAAGAGAATGAATTGCTAGGATAAATCTGTCTCCACACTTGGGAGGGAAAACAGATAACAAGAAACAGAGAACAAGACAAAATGCAAATGAAGGATCTGGGTAACATCACTGAGCTGTATGATGCCCCCCTGGGACCCACTTCAGAGCCTATTAGAACTGATGGGTGACTTTCCACTGACCTCAGTGGACCAGGTCCTGTTTCCTCAAAAGCATGTCCTCACAGGCAGAGGCAGGCTAATGTCGTAGGAGTTCCCACGTTGAGAAACTGAAAGCAATGCAGAGAGCAAGGGACTTCAGATACTTGAACTGTTCTTCTAGTTTACCATGCAATATAATATTCTATGTTTATTAGCAGTGCCTTCTTGCACCTGCAGCCAAGTTTCCATAGCCAAATAGTATCTATTGATAAGGAAGTACTGGACAAGCCAAAGAAGTGCCCTGTCTTTAGAGAGACAATAATGGATCCACATAAAAGAGCACTTTGTGTGGTGTCAATTGCCAGCAAGAAGAAAGTTAGTATCACCATTTGGGTGAAACTGCCCTCATGAAGTGAGGGTCAGTGTTCAGCTTTTCAAGCCTTTCCCTACCACAGCAGCTTGGACAACTGTGGTCTCCCCTGTGTTCATTGTATCTTCCTCCCTCCACAACTGCTTTATGAACGTCTGAAACACTGCTCAAAGCTCCAAAGAAATGCTTAAAAACGTAGCCTTCAGCTTTGCTGCGGAGCATGGCTGCACAGACAGCACATAAACATTTTAGTCAGGATGGGGCTGGATTCTGCACTACCATTTCTCTCTTCACTTTTGAGACGGGTGGTATTGGGGAAACCTCTGCTTACATGTCCAAAGATCAGGATTAAAAGCTCTACCTCCCAGGAACATACAATCAAATCTTGGTCAGTCCCACAGGACACTGAAGACTTACAGGGAGGCAAGTAAATTAGAAAGGATTTGGAAACTGGACTCCAGCCTGCTCCATGAGGACATGATGGATTAGACCCAAATTTTCATGTAAGCACCAGCCTGGCCTGCTTGTACTTGGCCTAATGTTTCCTCTTCTGAGAGTCATCCTGTATCAGTGGAACAGTCGCACTTCAGAGAGGAATAATTCCCACAGATATGCAATCCACTGTAATCACTCACGTATACAGCACTGTAAATTTATATAACAAATGAACTGCAGTAGTAGGCTCTCACCTAGGGGATTTTGGTGTCACAGCTAGGGTAAGATAAAACGTAGACAAGAGGAAACATGTACAGTGAGGTGTGGCCATGAAGAGCTTTTTACATTATAGAATGGGTAAGCAGTATTTATGATGTGAGCAGGGTGCAATTTAAATACTTACAATCAGATCCTCTGAAGTACTTGATCTACCTTTGAAGATGTGGGTTTTAATGATTATTCAGGGTGAAACATATCCAGTACAGCAAGCTGTTGTGTCTTTATGGTCTTTCCAGCATTCTTTTAGGTGATGAAAAACAAATCCAAAGACCCAGGTTTCCTAAGATCCCAGAGTTACCATCTGAACTGGCAGAAGCACAAAGAGGAGATTGAAGCTGTCTGGATGCTGAAACTTAATTAGGGGTGAATAAATCAGCCTTGCCTGAAAAGTCAAGAAAATGCCATATTCAATGGCGCTTGGGATGTTTTTGGTTTTGTTCTTGCTGAATGAGAGCCAGTAATAGGACAAGCAAGGACAAGACAAAAAGAGCCATTAAAACAAAGTAGCAGAAGTTATCTGGTAACAGAACTAACTATGACTAAGGTTCAGATTTGTTTTCTTTTGCAAATGTCTCTGAAAGCCTTCATGTGACAAATCCAGGCACTTATTTCCCCTACACAGGTAATGCTTTCACACCACCACTAGTATGTGACTGCCACCATGATAGATGGACATCAAGTCCTACTGTACTGCTGATCTCACAAAGCCCTTAAGCAATCTGATATTGATAATGTTGCAAGGCTAAAATCACTTAATAATAGGACTCCCTGCAAACCAGACACCTCTACGACTCGCCCTGGGAGGAGAAGATGCTTTGCATGCATCATCCTGTCAGCTGAGTTTATTATTCTTCTATTCAAGATAAACTGCAGCAGCCAAATGCTGGCCTGTATAAATTCCATCCTCAGGAGTCCAGCAGGCACTGGGCTCCTCGTTAAACACAGACACACATGCATAAATTCAACCGGGTAAATAATACGACATCTTCCTCTTCCCAGCAGATCCTTCAAGAGCTGATGTTTTCTTTGTTACCTGGGGTGGTCCTCAGACCAGCTGTATAAACCAGGGATAAGGAGTGAGTACATGGGGTATGCAGAGACAGCAGGCAGGAGAGACTTCTGGCCACAGGCAGACCTTGCTGCTTTGTGCTAATAAAGCTTTGTTGCATGGCATTTAAACAGACACCAGACAAACAAACTCTGGCCTTCGGAGTCTTTATCTCTTCTGTTTACCTCTCCCCAGGATTCACCACTATATCTGTTCGGCAAAGAACATAGGCATCTAAGAGGCAGAGAGAGGATATAAAACCTTCAGAGCTCAAGCCAAAGTCTTCTTAATGGGCTTGCTGAAGAAAATAATTCCTTCATGTGAAACATCTGCATTGGTCTCTACTGAGATGATGTATTGGCAGAATGGTCGGTCTGGCTACGAGGGTTCACTTCTGCATTTCTTGCAGAGAGGATCCTAGGAACGAACAGAAGTCTCTGTTTGAACATACTTAGCCTTTCAGCGGTCTGGTTAGGTTGTGCAAATATGGTTGCTGACTTGGCATTGGAACTAGTTACCAAATTCCCAAGGAGCGGAAAAGGAAGAGAACTTTCTTCAAAAGTTTCTTATTATTGGAGAAAATAATAAACGAAAGAGAAAAATCTGGCAGAACAATGCTGGCTTCAGCAATACCACCATAGGCTTGAGTCAGAAGTGACATCCTCTGGCTGGGTTCTGAGGCTGTATTAACAGCAGGTCCAGGTCCACAGTGCAGGAAGAGTATTGCTTCCCAGTTCACCCCCATGGGTCTAAGAGCAAGATTTGTTTCCCTTACAGGAATCTGTCTTGGATAGCAACAGGGACCAGTACGTGGATAGTGTACGAGGCCATTACAGTAGGTCCTGGTATGACTTTAAAGGGAGAAAATATTTTCAGGTATCCCCACATACTCCAAGTTAAATGAGGCTGAGGAACCTCCCTCATACTTCTCTCTAGCAGTCCCAGGGCTTTCTAGTCTGTGCATATGACACCCCAGCATGCAAGAGATCACCAATGCACTGCCATGGACTCTTCCACATTGTCTCTGATCTTTCTTGCTGTCATAAAGAGGGAAAGACTTCCACTCCTCTTTTTCCCAAGGCTCAAGCCTTATGTCTTTGCTGAGATACTGAATACATGAATGAACAGATACCAGTTCAGCTGAAGAGATCAATAGCTTTTACCACTGTTAAAAAAAGAAAAACAAACCTCACAAACCAGTTGTGAGGATACAGAGCTACAGGAGCAGAAGGATCAAGTGATGTTTCCTCTCCCCAAAGCCATAATCAACAGCAGCTGATGCCAGAGCTCAGCCCTGGAAAAGACAACTTTTGTCAGTGCAGCCACCCTCAAGTTTGCAGGTCCAGAGCTCTCAAGAAGGAAAGTTCTTTGCAGCTATTGAAACAGATTTCTTTTTTCTGTCTCTTTGATAGGGTTGTCATAAATGAAAGATCTTGGTAAAAGGGGCTGACTTGCAGAAAAAGAAGCAAAGTGAAACTGAAAGTCCTCTCTGTTAAAGTGAGAGCAGCATGGAAATACTGTACCAGACTTCAGAACATTTGAAGCTGGGCAAGAGATGTGTCCCATTACAGGAAAAATAAGAGTGTCTAAGCAAGATGAGGGAATAAGAGCTTAAAAACTTCATATATCCCCTCAGATCAGTCCTTAATCTATGTTTCTTTTTCCCCCATTCTGCCCTTTCCATCATAAGGGACCACTTTTTATTTCTGAATAGCTGAAATTCGGCCAGGTATACCAATAAAAAGTGAAATACAGGGGTTTATGCACTATCTACTTCTTTAGTCAAGCTCTTTTCTGCAATCCTAGAAAGGTGCCTGAAGGGAAATGGGACTTCTTCCAAAGCCCAGCAAGGGGAGGGAAATAAAGCAGTGTTTCTTCTAAGGGCTGACAGCAGGATGCTGTGCTCAGGAGATACCTTGGAAGCCGCTCTGCAGCTTTGCACATCTGTTGTTCTGCTCCTGGCCAAAGAACAGAGCCATGGAAAATGCTTCCTTAACCAAACCCTAGATGGGCTGGAAAATCAAACTAATGCTGGTTTGATTTTCCACGAGAACCTAGAAAATCTGATCCCAAGCCCCATAGCATGTTCGAGACTACGCTATTATTTAGTACCACTTTTGGCAGCACATCAGGTGAATGGGAGATTCCATGCAGCATCTCATTCTGCTTATAACTTCCAAGTCATAGATGTCATGGGCATGCTGCCTGTCTCAGCTTTTCAGCTGCACGTTGATCCCACATTTTTCAGTGCAGAAATTCACATCTTCATTTTGCCTTGCATGTATCAGCAGCTGCGTGACCAGATCTCCTGCTGCTTGCAGCCAACTTCCCATATACATATGAACAAATCTCTATACTCCCTGGAATAGGCAAAGGCACCTTTCACAAGCTGGTCCTCAGCACCTCTCCCTTACAAAAAAAATGGATGATACCGTGCTAAAAAGGCTGCGTATGTGTCCATGAGATACTCCATAAAACCTGCAGCAGTCCACGACCTCCAATTTTGCAATACCAGGTGTAAGCAGCTGGTTGCCTCTGTCTTCAATTCTTGATTCCTCAGCAAGTAAATGATTTCTTGTACTTCTGGGGCCTTTGTGAAAGGACTGCAGTGGGAGAGTTCATGCATGTTTGTGGGACCCTGCAGTTCATCTTGGTCTGAGTGCTCTGATGGGATCTTCTGTGAGCAGAAATGCAATTCCCCTTCCCCTGATACGTGTACACACACTGCAACAGTATGAGCTGGATCCTATTACTCCACTGAAATCTTATATCAGCAATGCAAACTGAACGAGTAATTACATGACTGGCATTTTAAACATCCCCTGCTGAGCTTTTATGGCTGAGAAAGGCAGCAAAAGGGAAGAGGAGCTATAGTAAGTTTTACTTTTTGGCTTTCATGTTACTCAGCTCTTCTCCACAGCCTTCAGCTTCCCTGTTTCCACAGCTTCACTTACTTCAGCCAGACGGACCTCATGTATAGCTCCTTGATGCCGAGAAAAAACTGTCCAGCCATCCTGGGGGACACCCTCCCAGCACCGTGCTGGGCAGTGCCTAGGAGCAAGGGAACACACCAAACAGAGATCTTCAGACTGGTTTATAGTTTTTCACCCATTGCACAGATGCTGGAGGTGAGATAAAACCTGGATCTAGAAGGAGGAGAGCGTTGCTTCTGCCCTGGACCTCCCCAGCTGTGGCAGCATTGTTCAGTGAGACATGTTCACAGAAGAACCATGAAGTTTTCCTGTCTGGGCTTTGGCATTTGGTGAACAGCAAGTCCTGATCCCAGAGAGATGTTCTACCGATCTCTGCAGGGCCTCTGGTTATGGAAGTGAGTGGGCACCTTTGCCCTCAGCACCATCCAAATATTTTTGCAGTGTTTGAAGCACCACAATCACCCCACTGCCCAGCTCTTGCCTCCAGACAGAGGTGTCTTGCTTGCTGTCTGCCACCCACTGCACATCCACACGCCTTTCCCAGGGTGGCATTTGTTGGCTTTGCCTCTCAGCATGTAATGTCCCACAGTGAGTCATTACCCCAGAGAGGCTGTGGTTCGTGCACTGACCTCAGGAGCTCCAGGATCTGCTCTGGGTAGGGTCAAGACGTGGGCAGTGGGGAAAGACCTCTACCTTCTTCTCTCCATATGGGGCTTCCCTCAGGTAGGGCAGGCTGCCTATTAGTGCACCCTGAGTGCCAAGCAATCCTTTGGTCAACTCATCCAAAGACAGGCAGCAGAAACTTAAAGGGCTTTCCCACCTCTGTGGGGGAAGTCTGCTTGCCTTTCATCCCACATGCAGGGAGAAGGTTTCAGGCAGCAAACATCAGGGCAAATTTTGGTTTCCTTCTTTAGTATTGTCCCAGACATGATGAGAACCACATCTGCTAAATGTGTGGGCTTAGCTGTTTATTTGAAGGAATGATTCTTTTCCATTTGACCGCAGTTCCTTTTTAAAACCATTTTAAAAAAGAGCTTATCCTCATGAGTAATAAATACGTGATAACAGTTTCAAAGGACTTCAGTCTGGGATCTGTGCACTTTCTGATAGGTCCTTTTATAACATTTATGTATCGAAGCTAATACGTATAATCTAATACAATCAAATATATATTCACAATGTGCATTCAAAATTACACTGATCTTTCTTCATGCCTTAATATTAAACTCTACTTTCCTCTTCTATCTGTTTACCAGAATGAGTCAGTCAATAAATAATGGATGGCTGAAGGCATAAAGTATTATTTTTAGAGCATTTTAAAACTTATTGTAATTCATATTGTAGTAGGAGTGAAGCATCCACAGCTGCAATGTACCATTTGCCATTCAAAACCTACCCACAATGTTGGGGACCAGACAGCCGGTTACTCATGTAGACCAAAGCTGGATCAAAGCCTCACCCAAAGCACAAAGACTGCTCACAGGGTGACGCGTGGCTGTAAAGGCAGCACTTTGTGATGAATGTGACCCCTCCAACTGGTTCCTTCTCTTGCATACGTTTTGTTTGCTTATTTTAAAATCTTCATCAAAATAATTTTTAGCTTGGTACCCTGATGGAACAAGGTTCATGCAACTATGGTCCCAGGAAACCCGCACCCTCCCGGCTTCTGAAGCCATCAGTGAAGGAGCAGGAACTTCAACAGATCTTTAATTTATACCTTCTTTATGAAAATTGGCATCTAGTTAAGGGAGAGAGAATAAAATTGCTCATCTCTCTCAAAGTAAAGGTCCTGAGAGGATCCTGGATGTGTTAAATAACAAAGAGTTCACAATGGACAGAGGCCATGGGTGAGAGATTAATAAATTCTACTGCTTACATAATTACTTGACCTTGCTTTTATCACTTTCAGTGTCTTCAAGTAGCAGAGCCCTACGGAATCACCCTGCTGGCAGCTAGCACCCACCTCAAAGCACTGAAGGTAGAAGAGCTACTGAAAGGCTACATGCCAGTCCTGTGCTCAGAGGACTCCTGATTTCAGCTCCTCACTTCATCATGGGCTTTTTGCATCATCTCAGCACAGAGACGTTTCTCTTCCTGTCTGCTCCTCAGCACTCTGGTACAAGATAATAAATTTGCTTCTTACCCACCCCATGAGAGTCTTACTGGGACAACTGCTTTTTCTTGAAAGGTTTGGGAGCAGGAAGGGTGACTTAAATACTGCTAGTGAGGCTATGGAGCAGAATGGGAGACAGAGTGCAAAAGATACACTGAGAAGAACATGGATCTCAGGAGAATCTGCCCCTGCCCTGGGAAGAAGGCAGCAAGCAGAGCTCAAAGGCAAGGACGAGGAGATGGGAAAGCAAAGAAAGGCAGGAGGCGCTGGGGCTTCTGGGGTTCTTTGGTGCTTCATCTTCATTTACTCAGCTAGCAACCAACAGCTAGCATGGTAAGCTGTTCTCCCCCAGCTGCAAAGTAAACACATGTGAGAGAACAACGGGATTGTGTTTACTATATGTAGCCAAGTACAGTAGACTTCAGAGGATAAAAATACCCAGTGGAAAAACACATGGGCTTAAGTAAAACTTTAACCAACAGGGGCTGCCTAGACAGCAACATGTGTATCCTTCACAGGCTCTCCTGCTTGCAGGGAGCTTTGCAGCTCCCTAGGAAAACTGCAGCTCTTTTTGATTAGTGGCTTCACCCCAACCCTTGATAATTACACTACAGGTCTGCTTCAGATTATAAACTCATTCAATGCATAAAGGCAAAAGGGAATGTGGACAGCCCATGATGCAGGGAGAGTCCATGACATCCCCTGCACAACCCCCTGCCCCTCGACCTCAGCAGGTTGCTGCTCACTGTGGGCTCTTGCTGACAAAAGTTTAGGCCAGAGTAAAGGTCAGCAGAGGGCAGCCCATCCTTCCAGCCCAAAAGAGCCCAGAGAAAGGGGAAGGCTAGCAGGTGATGCATAGCATTATGCAGTCCAAAGGAGCTACCGCATAACATCTGAACTCTCTGCAAACTGGGCAGCATGGTAAGATCCTGGCACTCACCTTCGACTTTGGGCAGCAGCTGCAGACTGAAAGCAACAGCTACAGCCCGGAGTCACTCTGGGCCAGGGCTCCCACTGGCATTACTGAAATGAATAGAATTGCACCCGCCAAATTACACCCACTCGAGCTGCAATGGATTGAGGCCCTGCTTGAACAAAACACTTAAGCACGTGCTTAAATTTAAGCACATGAGCAAACAATTTCGGGACAAATACTTACATGCTCAAGTGCTTTGCCAGGGAGGTGTTGTCCTCAGCAGCACACACCTGGAGGGAGGTGGTGCCATTTTCTAACATGGTCACTTTTCTGGCCAAATCCAGGTGAGAAAGGGAACTTTCCACTGGCTCTGGGCCAGGAGGCACTTCAGGTATGTGTCAGGTCTTAAAAAAAAAAGGGAAAAAAAAGAAGTTTTTTTAATCTTATCTGTCTCATTATCACCCTGACATTTGCTTTGGCTTTGAGTTCAATTACCTCTTGAATTGAACAAAGGTTCAGATAGGGCTGAGATAATAAGAAGTCAGTAAAGCCCACAGTGTATAGGAAATAGGGCCTCCCTGAAGGTGTTAGCCCATGCAAACTGACCCCCAGTTATGAGGAAAAAAAAGCTGATAAGGGAGAGAGCTATTAATCAATCATCCAGGAAACCTGGAGATGTGTGAAGAGGTGCCTGATGTTTGCATCTTACATGCCACCTGGGCTGGTACAAATACAGCAGACCCCACTTAGGTAAATACCTGTGCATCAGAGCACAACCAAGCAAACAAAGGGAGACCCTGGGTGGGAAAAAAATAATGAAACAGACAAGGGAAATAAATGTATCGCCATGAAAGCCAATATTCAGAGTAGGAAACTGCACAATAGGAAGGACACATTACCAGTGACCAGAAGCAGAGATCAAGACCCCCATGATGCTCCAGGTGCTTTGTACACTAAGTAATTAAGTCTCAGTTTCAAAAACCCTTCAGTTCGACTAGACAAAGGTGGGGATGGGGAAGCAGGCCTAACATCTGCCTAACATCGTGTACGAGCAGCAAGGGCTAGGAATAGAATTAAGAGACTGAGTTCTGGGTGCCGCATGAATAAGGGATGGACCAGCCTTGCAGCCACACAAACCACATCTGCACCACTGGCCTTTTATGGAGATCTTGCTGTTCTAGGGCAGTTTTTTTCCATGTCTTGGAGGATATCTGCCTCAGCAGGTCATAAACCCCAGTTTTTCAGGAGCTTCTCCTTCTCAGCCTGTTTCTGGAGTGGGTTCCTCCTGTGTGAAAAAGAGAAGCTATGGATGGTTGGGAACTACAGCATCAGAAGGTGGCACAGTTCAAAGTATGGTACTGGATCCACAAGCCAAGACTGTACTTTTGCAAAAAAAAGCTCTTTGGTAAAGCTGATAAAGAGACAAGTAGAGTCCTCAGCAAATCAGGGATTGAACTGTTACTCCGAGGTGCATGTACAGCATTTCCACTGTGATCTGAGCACAAAACAAGGTTATGGTGCCCATTCAAAATCCACACTTGAATGAGAAAATGTGATTTTGAGACTGCACTTTGGAAAAATCCTGCTGACATTTTTGTTTTGACTTTATCAAACAAATGAAACAGAAACACAACCCTGTCAAAATAAAACATTAGTTTCATTTTGATTTCATCAGCTTGACCCATGTTATAGCATGCTTCAGAGTCAAAATAGTAAGACTATTATGCCATGACTTGTCATAATATTATGGCATGGCAATCGAATAGACAAAACTTTAAGACTTTTATACTGTGCTATAAGAGTCAAAACAATGTTTCAATAAGCTGGAAAGACTGGTACCATCTTTGAAAATGCTGTGAGAACCGACACCTTCCCACAGACTGTATCCAGGGTATCAAAGTACTGCTTTCCCATGGAGGGGCACACAGTGGCCAACAATAACCAAGTCTGACTGGCACACATCTCCAGCAGCTCCACAGGGAATAATACTGGTGGAGCCACAATTCTTGTTGATCTCTGCCTCCTCCCAGGACCTGTATTCCCAGAGATACATCATACATATAGCCATTGCTTTTAACACCCAAGATAGATACAGATACATCTCAGAAGAGCTTTTAGTGGGACAGTGAAGCTTAGGCAGGACCTTTTGCACCCGCTTTGCTGTGACAACCAGGATATTTATATTTTCTTTGGGGAAAATCTGACAGAGGTTAGAGCTACTAAGAGAAGCCTACTGATTCAGGCACCTGCTAATGTCTCCCACGCAGACATGGAGTTTGCTCCTGCTAGCAGCACACTGCTGCTCTTGGCTGGATAGCAGGGACAGCTTGATGCCCCACTCTTGTATAAACACATTCACAGACATATCGTAAAAATCATGTGGTTTTAAACAACTTAACAGTTTCATCACTTTCACCACCCTGCAGACTTGACCACACAAAAAGTTGAAGTCTCTCTTGCCTGTGGGCTGCAGAGGTATTCTACAGTAAGCCGGCAAGACTAACAGGTGAATGAAATGCAGAAATCATCAAGAGATTTTCACCTGCAAGAATAATAGTATGTGTTGAACACTGTTCTCAGCAGAGAGTGTGACTCTGAAGGGCCAGAAACAATGGCTTATTCTGTCTAGAAAACATAGTAAAGGATGAGCTTTAAGGAAGGACTGGGATGATTATCCTCCAGATATATTTCACCTTGCAGCTGAGGTAGGAAAAGCTGCAATCACCAGAGATGCCCTGAGAATTAGCAAAAATAATATTCATTCATTGGAAGGGTGTTACATGGTTGTGAATCTTTGGGCAATTCTGCCTTACCAACTTAATAACAACATTTATGATTATATTTCTTGGAATGGATTAGCACTCCCCTTTCTGAGACAGTATCTGCAAAACAAGAGCACAGCACAAAGTGGAGACAGATTTAGAAGACCTCTCTGCTGGCACAGAATTTTTTTGCAGCACAGCCATTGGCTCTGGGTAGAACTTCCATGTGAAATTGAGAAGTAAGAATCCAGCACAAGGGAAGCAACATGAAAAATCTGGTTTTAAGAAGGAATATCTTAAACAAGTGAAGCCAAAAGACTGGAAGAGACAGGAAAGATTGCTGGAAGAGCTTTGCCATCTGCCAAGGACATTGACTGAACTCCAAGGATTTACAAGACCAGCAAGGTGCTCATAGGAACAGAAGAATCCCTTCAGAGTGATTGCCATTTTGCCTGGACCTGTTGGCCACTTCTACTCCTTTGGAGTACCAGTTTGCCTGTAGAGCCTGTGCTTCTTGACTTACTGGAAGGGTGTCCTAAAAAAGAGAAATCAGGGCTTCCTTGTCTATAGTCTGAAGACTATTTTATAACCTGAAAAATCTAACCCCTTGGGCTGCAGGCTATTCTTGGTCGCCTTATTTATTGAGAGCAACTCAAGAAGAGGGTGTAGGTTGGCTGAATTCCTGTGGCAGCAACATCTCATTGCCAGATGCCATTTTCTGGGGCAGGACACTAGGGCTGTTTGTGTCGAAGGCAGGTCCTTCTTCATGGTACTAAGGGGTCAAAGGTCCCAGGAAAGATGTATGGAAATGAGCTAATCTGCCTTGCAGAGCAGAAAGGGACTGGATGGCTTCTTGTCATCCCTTGCTATTTTCTATGGTTGTCAAAAGTTATTAGGTGCACCAGATGAGGCTGGAGGGCCATTTACCCCAGTCATCATTTTCTGCCTAGTGGGAAATGCTTAGTTGAAAGTGTATTAGGCATAGGCCAAAAAAGAGTTGTCTTTCCATTCAGACATTCTAACAGTTTTCAGCAAAGAGCACCAAAGTGGTTTCCCAAGTCTGCAATTCAACAAGTGCCCTGTAGTGTCTCCCACCAAGTGCCTTCTGACATCCTCTGAACCTTCAGCCTTTCTTGATTCCCTACAGCAAGCCTCATCTCAGGCTGAGAGGACTCTTGCAGCATCCCAGGGGAGCACTGAAAGCTGAACAGTTCTGCGCTATGGAAAACTGTGGGACCCTGCTGAGCCCTGCAGTGCCACCTCCCTCAGTGGAGAGCACCTCTCCTTTCTGCCTTTGTTTCCCTTGCATTGCTGCACATAGAAGGACTGGGCTGGAGGACATGGCTCCTCACCTGTTTTTTTCCTCTCTGCAGCGCTGAGAGACCAAACATCCATCCCCATCAAACCTCAGTATCCGAGATGTGATTTCCATTAGAAGTACTGTTTTCCAGAACTTTGTTGTTTGTGGGTTTTGTTTGTTTGTTTGCTGTGCTTTGTTTCTGATGCTTAGTGTGCTCTGCACAATAAAATAAAATTATATTAAAAAAGAGACAATGTGCACAAACCCGGGCTTTTCCATTTCCTTGCTCCTTGCAGTGGTACCAGATGTTGTCCCACAGCAGTCTGCTGGCTGCTGGTTCTTGGCAGGACTGTCGCCTCCCACCCCAGTCTACTTCAGGCACAGCTCAGTTGCTGGCTCTCAAGACTCAGGGCTGGTACATCTCTTAATTTCCACTATGGAGAGAATAGCCCATGGCAGTACTGTCAAGCACAAAAAAAAAAAAAAAAAAAAAAAAATATCAGGGAAAATAATAGGTAAAATATTTTAAACAGAGTGAGTAATAAGAAAATTTTAAGAGCAGGAGGCAGTTTTATTATAACTCTTCTCCATTATTCTGAATTACTCTTAAAAAGCACTGTGCTGCTAAAATCTTGTACAGGCCTGCCAAAGAAAATGGCTCAGATTCAGTCCTTCAGGATGGATCCACATTTGAGGATCACGAACCTTTGTCCAAGCAGGTAGGTTGGAGGCATTTCTCATGGCTTGAGAGCACTTTGAATTACGCATTTCATAATGGTATTGTTGAACCCTGAGAAGAAATGAGAGCAGCGATCTGAGGCTGATCTTCCCTGGTCACACGCAGGTGCTCTTAGTCTTATGAACTGCAGATTAACTGCTGGTAGTAAGGGTATCCTTCTCTCCTGGTCACCTACCCTCTTTGAACATCACCATCCATTTCCTGCAGTGTAGCCACAATCTCCACAGAAATGCAGACCCGAATCTATGCATTTTATTTCATCTCTGTTTTTTTTTCCTTCCATGTTTGCTTTTCTGCATGTTGTTTGGCCTGGCTGCTCTCTGGCTTGCAGGTTGAGTAATACTGCTCCAGACCACACAGGGCCCTGGAGACATCTTCCCTATTGTCCCAGGGCTGAAGGAAGTGGGTTATACTCATGAATGCACTTAAAGCATCCTGGTGGTTGGAACAAGCAAAACATCCAGTTATATTAATATAAAACTTAGAGAATATTTTTGCTTCTAGAATTCCTTAGCTCAGGTTTTAAGGAATAGTTTATCTTTGAGCACCTTTTTCCCAGGAAGTGAGACATGCTTTAAATTGCATTTTCAACATATAGCTTAAATTGTACCATTGCTGCACAGCCTGGAAAGAGATATAATCCCTTTTGGGCTTTCATCACAGTCTTTTGGATGGAAATTAGAGTCTGCAACTCCTAGTCTTTCAACATGTTATTCCCTGGGAAAGTAGATGCAAGTATCTATGCAGTGAGGACTAGCTGCAGAGGACTGGGAACACCAAAGAGTAAGCACCCCCACTGACCCCACTTGTCTGGGTTATTGGAGCAGAAACGTGACTGGATGCAGCCTATATCATAGTGGAACTGACCAACTTACATATATATGTATGAATGTATTTATAATGAGTAGAGAGGATAGTAAAGCACATACACATTAGGGTATTTTAGGCAACAAGGAGGCTAATTTGCTAAACCAGATACTCTGTGCAGGCAGGATCTCCTTGCCTTAGATACCTCCTGCCTTCCTGTCATTCACATACCAAGAAACAGAAGTTATAAACAAGTTCAGTTGCTACGGCTCATGCCTCCTTCTCCCTTTGGAGTGATCCGTGCTCTTTGACTCAGGTCCAATTGCCCTTCTGCCTCCGGCTGCCCTGGCACTTGGAGCAGTCTGTCAAGGTCACCTCCCTGTTGCTGGGCCAGACACTGTGAGTGCTTGCAGCATCATCCTCATTCTGGGCATTCTGACCAACCACTGGCGGGTCAGGCATCCGCCAAGCCAAGAAGATCTTAGCTCAGCCGAGCTGGACTGTATCTGTCTGGATTCCTCCTGTGTCTCTTGTTTCTGGTCTCCTTCCTCCACTCTTCCTCCAGCCGAGATGCCCCTAGTCTGCCTAGGAACAGCAGAAGGTGACATCGCTGCTGGTCAAATATAAACCCAGAGTTGCAGTCTGGAGGCACTCTCCACTGCTTGCTCTTGGAAGCAGCACTTTGCAACATTCCACCGTGTACTCAGTCAAGCAAAGCTGAGGAGAAGACCCAGTGCATGAGCAGGTTTAGCAATACTCATCATAGACACTGTAAGGTGCACTTTGCTTTGCCTTGCCATATTTTGGTGCCAGAAGTTGAATTTAGCTGTGGGAAGTGTGTCAGTGTTTATCCTGCTTCACTGAAAAACTGAGCTAATATTGTCCCTGATTACAGACAATTACACATTATTGCTTTAGTTTGGTTTTTCAAACTGCCTTTTTGTTCCCACAGCAAGGTTTGGAGGGGCCAGTAGTAGCTTTTATTGGACCAACAGATAGAGGCAGAAAAAACAGGCAAGCTTTCAGGCCCCCAAAAGAGGACATATATGGACAAAAATTCACTTGTTTTTCTCCACCTGTAACATCTGATTCAGTAAAAGCCGTTGTTCTCCCTAGGTCTCCTCCCTGAGTTATATCCAAAACCTGCCACAACACCAAGACAACTCCCAACTCCCAAGAGATGTTCGAAATCCCCTGTGCTGGAGTGAGTTGCTTACCCTTTTGCAGGATTGCAGGGTCTAACATGTGTTTCATCAGGACTGCTTGCACGCAGCCTCACAGCTGGCCTGAGGAGAGGCTTCCCAGGATGCAGGAGCACTTGGAGAAAGAGTGATAAGCCAGGAGGCCACCTCTACCTTATGTGCACAGGGAATCAAGCCACCTCAAGGCTGTGTACTGGTGCTGCTCTTCCCCGGCATATGTGGTTACCTCTGCCTTTGGCAACGGTCTTGCTTATGCTTGGTGTGTCTCCTGGTTTGGTTGTCTGTGGGAAGCCCAAAAGCAACCTCAGACCATGTAAAGACTGGATAAAATCACACTGACTAGAATGGCCCTGACTACTGAGCATGCTGTTGAAAGGTCAGCAGCCAAGGAATGAAAGGTGATGTGACAAAGCTTTGACAGAAGCCTCACCACGCATCTGTGTGGAATAAATCACCACCTCTTGGTCAAATCAACCACCACTCTTCATGCTACTTCTAAAACCCCTTTACAGCCCAAGGAACACAGTTCTCTATTCTCTCCTGGCCCCTGAAACACCCTGTTTCAGCCAAGCCTCCTACCTCTAAAGGGCAACAACACCTTCCCAGGACTAGTTCACCAGGCCATGACACTCTCCTCTTTTCCCAGCTCCTATTTCTACACCAAGACAAGGAAGTGGCTCAAACATGCCCACGCTGGCAAGCAAAGACAGTTGTGAGCTGACTGTGTCCATGCAGACTCCAGAAGCCCATGGGGCAGGGCATGTGAGCATGGATGTGGTGGGAAAGCCAACTGACTGCTCTGCCTCTGGCCCTGACCTCACAGGTGGCTCACAGATGTGTGTTGCACCAAGCAGGTAGGAACACAGCACCGTTCACTCCTCACCACCTGGAAATGTCCTAGCTGCCCCTGCTGACTCAGCTTGCCCAGGGTGCCCTTCCATAGGTATCTGTCGAGGCAGGGAGCTGCCTGCACGCCCATGACCCCTCTACCTCACTGCAGATCAAGCCGACACAAAAAACCAACTTTGCTGCTTATAGCTCTGTGCACTGCCTGGGCTTGGAGCTCCATGACCAGATGAGACACACCGGCACCACTGCTATTCAGATCTCCTGTGGAGAAGCGGGGAGGCAGAGGAAGGGGTGTTGGGGCCCCATGAACTGCATCCCAGCCTATGCATCAGTCTGCACGTGTTGTTGTTTTATTAAAAAATCTTGTTCTTTTATAAAAAGAACAAGATATCCATACCAAAACCAGCACCCTTCCTACTAAATTATAATGTAGATCAATGTAAGAGAAATTTCAATTTATATTTGACATTTATGCCCAAATTGCACTTTTTCTACAGAATTGGCTCAATGACTCAGTGCAGAGCTGGTCCTTTGCTATGTATTTCCCAGTCTTCAGTAGTTTGGTTACTAAAAAGAAAAAGAGACACTTAAATTCCTCTACCATTTTATTTAGAAGGCAGCTAAAAAGCTCCAGGCTTTATGTATCTATTCTCCTCCTCAGATCAGTAGGTACTCTGTCTGGGCTTTTATAGATCATACTCCCAAACCACCAAGTGAGAAGGAAAATGCTTCCCATCAGCAACTGTCCCTTGCATTGCCTTGAAGTGAGAGTGGGGCCAGACAGGGCATAGTCTTCAATGACTGTCCTGAGAGTTTTTTCCAACTTAGAGAGCACTTTCTGTCTGTGAGCAAGACCTCAAGCCCTGCAGCCTCCTCCCAAAACACTTCAGAAAACATGCTTAGAACTGTCTTTTCAAAAGGGAAATTTTGCATCCTCTGTGGACTTTTATAAATCGCACCTTTCTTCACTTGCTCAAACAGAAAATAGCTCTCCACCATCAAACCTGTTTGGGTTGTTTTTTCAGATGCCCAGCTCAAAATAAGCAAAACAATGCGTGGGGTTTTTTAATGTAAGAAAAAAAATATGACCCAAGGCTGAGGCTCTTTGCTAAGAACAGTTTTAAGAAAGGACAGTTCTAAAGGTCTGAAAATAGATTTTTATAATTGGAAGTGCCTGCAAGGGCCTAAGTATAGCAGGCTTTATTACTTCTCTGCTACCAGGTACTTAGGTGCTTCTCAGAACCTGCCATTAGCCAGGTCTGTTGAACAGGCCACACAATTATTTTTTCATGAAAACGCTGGCATGAGTTCACACACAGGGAAGGTGCTGAGCTTTGATCCTGAGCACCAGGCACATCCTTGAAAATGTCACAGAGTGACTCAAGTGCCCAAGAAAATGGAGATCTGCTGAAGAAGAGCAGGTGTGAGACTGCTCCTAACCAGGCTTTGTGCCGGTGGAGCAGAGCCGCAGGGTAGGGGTGCTGTGAGAAGAGCCCAGCAGGGCAGGATGCTCGGCTCCGGCTCGGTGGTGGCAGAGATCAACTAGCCAAAACTTGCTCAGTCTTGGGACTGGCCTTCCCCTTCATGCAGTAAACAGGGCATTCTTCACCTGAAGTTTGCAAGCATCAGTTTGACAGGAGACTAAGTGACTTGGGACAGAAATAGCCCATAAGCAAAAGGTGGAAAGAGGGGTAAAAAAAGGCAAATTCTTTGATTTGCCTGTTTTAACATGTCTGGTGTGCTTGAATAGGTAGTAGGACACCAGAATAGAAGGGATAACAGCATGTCACTGTGCAGAAATACTTTGGGCTCAGAACATAAAGGCCAGAATTTTCAAAGTGAGGATCTAAAGTTAGGAACCTAAATCTGTCCAGGAGCACTGTTATGACTCCTGCCAAAGCCTGGAAAGCCTCAGTGCTTGTGAAGCACCCAACCACTGATTTAAGAGACTGAGAACTTCCACTCTGAGCTGGATGCCTAATCCTGCTGGGGGGCTCTGCCAAATCCCAGCACCACTACCTGGGTTTGAGCATCCAGATATAAGCAGGCTCAACTGAGGGCAAAACAAAGCGGAGCTCAATCTCGCTTTGAAGAGACACTGCTTCTAAATCTGCCTCTTTGGGGTGGAAGCTGCCTGGAGTATAAATCAATGGCCACGATGCGTATGTGTGTTGTAAATAAGTGCTGGAGTGCATCCAAGGCAGCCAGCTTCCTGGCTGAGGCGCCAAGAGTTGAACCCAGGCTCTCCAAAGTCTAAAGCGTGAGATAAGATAGCTTGGGTTAAAAAGCTAACCATCTGTAGCTGGGGGCTGCAGTGACCCGTAGCTTCTGCCTTCAGGCCATGGAGGGTTAGCAACATTTCCTTGCTGGTTTGGAGGACAGCTGTGTCTTTAAAAGGCTCCAGTCTGAACCGGTTGGAAATAAGATTGAAAACGCTAGACCTCTGCCAAACTCCCTGAAGACCTCCCAGCCCTTGTTCACAGTCAGCTGGGCAGCCACTGACAAAGCCCCTAAAATTAGCTCCCAGGACCACAGAGATCTCCCTGTAGGCAGAGGATGGGACATCATGGACACTGAGCTTTCTGCAGAAGCTGTGTTTGGAGAACATGTGGGGTTCATGGCTCCCTTACTTTCTGTTTAGCAATACTACATCAATCTGTGTGTGCAACAGGGTCCAGGGAGTTTCACACAGGTCAACCTGCTCCCTGTGGATGTCCTGGTGGAGGACTGCAAGAGGGAAAATGATGCAATGGAGTACAAATAAAAGAAGCAAAACCCCAAAATATCACAGAACCTGACAAGCAAAAGCCAAATCTCAGAGCTCACATTTCTGCCCTGTAATTGCATCTGTGCTTAACATCATTAAAGAGAGCAACTCATTTCCAGATGACTGAGCATGGCAGATCTTCCCTAGTCCCTGTCTGGTACTTGTCACTGTAAAAAGAGAGCGCAACTCCCATTATGGCCTCACAAGTGCTTAACCTTCACTGTAGCCACCACAAAGCATTGTCTTTGATTGGGGAGTTAAATATATTACTCCCCCTGACAACCCTCATCTCCTGATTTCCTGCCATACTTTGCAAGGGCCATTCTCAGCATCTGCTGCTTCTTCCTGGATGTGCATTCTCAGTTCCTCACATCCCCAAGCCCTCCCAGGGAGCTGCTCCTGGAGCCTCAGGACCCCCCACCAAGCATACCCCTGCAAGGTGTTCAGCAAGGGAAAAGGGTGTGAAAGGCCATCCCAGGAGCCGCATTTAGAGCTAGGATGCAGAATTGAAGGACACCTCCTCCAGCTGGGAAGGGCTCAAGGAGGAGCAAGTGCTGGCGCCGCTTGCCGGGACCTGGCTGTGAGCAGCAGAAGTCTGTGGCCACTGGATGCCTCTTAACATATTCCAGTGCCCTCAAGACAAGGTAAATTGGTGGTTGAGGCAAAACTCAGTCTTGTGTGCAGTTATACTGCGCTCCCTGAATTTTTGGTCAACCAATTTTTGTTTGTTTGTGTTATATACTCATTTCCCTTCCCACTTTAAAGGTCATTTTATATTGGCAGAAGATGCCATGCTGGCAGCTCTGGTTGACCCAAAAGTTAATTTAAGCCCTCAGACAGGTAGAGCAGAAGCAGTGGCTCTTTTTCCCTCTTGCCCACCATGGCGGTGACCCTGGGCTCTGCCTTCCCCAGGCCAGCCCAGAGGGAGCCTGTCCTAGTGGCTGTTTGCCCTTGAGCCTGTCTGCCAGCGCTTAGTGCCAGACGGAGCCAGCAACAGAGTTTGTATCACCATGGGTAACTTCCTATTAGGTGGGGAACCTGACCCTCCCTGCGCACATATTGAATGCAGGGAGCAATACCCAATATCAAGCTCCATTTGGCTCCAAATGTGGACCAAATCTCCCAGGTGTTAGTGTCCTTCCCTCCCCAAAGGACAGTACAACAACCCTAACTGTAGGCAGCAGTGAGATATCTGCCTTTTCATTTCTAATGCAGACAGGCATAGGCCCCAAAGCAAGGTTGTTCTGTATCTTTCAACAGCTTTCCTACTTTTCTGGGTTTAACAATTTCTACTGCATCTTCACCTATTCATATTGCTTACACTGACATCCAGAAATCCACTCTTCTAAGCCAGGGGTGACCCCTGGGACTCACTGTCCAAAGTAACTGCATGCCGACATTCCTTTTCACTGTATTACATATTTTTTTTGTTTTTCACATTCCTCAAGTATGCCCTTTTCCCTGTGTTCTGATTCAGCACAAAGACTGCTAGATTAAGCCAAGGCCAGAAAAGCCTTGTTTGTATCTATTAATCAAACTTCTCTCACAGGCTACATCCATCCATGACTTTGCACTCTGCCCAGGCACTGAGCAAGCATGATCAAGACCTGTCTGTGTGCAGAGTTGAATGGAAGCTGTTTTAAAGGAGTTATCACCTTGAAAAACCCAAGCTCAGGTTACTCTGGGGTCAGTGCTATCCCATGGTGTCTGATCAGTTCAGAGTTCAGACAGTATATCTGTTTCTGGCTGCAAAATACCTTGTAGGCATGCCCATAGCCACAGGTCTGATCTAATAGTAGTCATTCACCTAACATCATTACAGTTTTTATTTTTTCCCTGCCAGGTTTTTGTTAGTAAGCTTTGACAATCCCTTAATGAATCATTTAGATCAGTTCAGCTACCAGTTTGCTGCCTCATTTGGAGGCTTTCTGGCAGACTGACAAGGTTCAGCTTCCCCTTGTGAAGACTGGGTTCTTTAGAATCCACCCTGTTGCAATCACTTAGACAATTAATAGTTCTGGTTTTCATTAATTGTCAGTTGATCCCATACCCTTTATGCATGACATGTTCATCTAGTTCCCACTGTTCCTATCCTGCTGGTCCCTCTCTGTTGCTTGAAAGCAGCAGGTAAAGTCATTTTCACATTTTCAGCCCCCTTCATTATCCAGCTGGCTCCCCACACAGGGATTCAGAGGCCTCAGCTCTTATAAAGAGGTGACAAAGTGCTCATGTTTTCAAAACCACCCTGGAGAAGAGTGTGAGCTCCAGGGGGAGCATGGGAGAGGGGAAAGCTGTGTCTTGTGGCACTGGTGAAGGAAAGCACGAGCAGTGTTGGACCCTGCCCAGCCGCTTGCCTGCGGCACAAATGAACACTTGCCACCAAAGCATTGACATCTCCTTGGGGTTAAACAAGGTTGTAACCCATCCTCAGAGTGGTGCTCTGCTGGGTGCTTTTGCTGGGAACTCAGCCACCAATTTGCCCCAGAGTGGTTCAGATACTTCTGCCTAGCCCTTGGTAAAATATTTACTATGCCTTCTTATCACTTCCCTAGAAGGTTTTGTTGGAGCTGACTGATGCATTAATTGCTTCAGAATCTAACTCATGTTTTTTCTACACAGTCCTGGAACATGTCCAACAGCATTAAAATAAAAAACCCTTCGTTTCTCAGTCTGTTCTTTTAGGAATAATTTCACCTAAAACCTGCACTCCACCTGGTACTGAGATGGGTTCACAAAGCTACCCTGCTGTCTCCTGAGGATGGCTGCAACTGCTGTTTTTTTATGAAGGCGAAAGCATCCCCTCATTAGCTAATTGTCACGTCTCCAGGAGCTTAAGTAGAGTGAGGGAGAGCCAGGTTAGAGATTTGGGAATGCTTTCTAATGCACAGGGTGTGAGGCTGTGACACAGAGTGCCTGGGAAGGCCACAGGGCATGTTTAAGAGGAAGTGATGAACATACCTGTACAGGGCACATGAGCCCAAGAGGCAGGGCCTGACAGCAGTAGGTGCACTTTAAGGTTCCTTCTGCCCCTGGTTTGTTGTGATGCTGCCCTCCTTCACCCCAATCTTGCCACAAACACTTTGCATCAGCTTGTTGCTTCCTATTATGCCTTCTAAAGAATTCCTGTTCCTCCCTTCCAAGGTTGCATGCTTTGTTCTTTACCATACCTCTCACTGGAGTTATATCTGTGTTTTGCCCATCTGTTCTTCTTTTTGATATGCTCATGTGAGAAGATGATTATAGTGCGGCTGTGATCGGGTTATTTGTTAGTGCTTCTCTGGCTTAATCACGTCTCTGCTGTAATTTCAACTTGACACTCCAAAGAGTTCAGCAAGGTGCTATTGATGCTGGATCTCATCCAGCCATGCGTACAAGCAAGCCTTCACTCAGGATTATCACCAAGAAATTCCTTTCTAGGATAAATGAATGGTTGCTGACGATGAACAGATATAGCTTGCCATTGTCTCGTGGTGTTTGGTAGCTATCAGAAAGTTTCTATTTCATTTAAACAGAATTTCTCATGAAAAAGCCCTTGTGAGCCAAAGCATTAGACAAAGGCCACATTCAGCTCCTCCAAAATGTACATGAAAACTGAATTAACTTCCTGTATGTTATATACAGTACCTGCACAGTGGAGCGACTCCCAGAAGGGCCAAGACAGAATTATGTCATTGTCTGTTCCCCAGAGACTCCCTCTGAAATTGCCACTTATGTGATGAGACCCTTCTGCACAACATTCACCACAGGACAGATCGGCTGTGGCATGAGGTGCAGGCTGAATTCAGGAAGCCCTCACTGGGAAGCCCTCCTTGACAGGATAAATCATGAGAGCCCAACACAAAAAACTCAGAGCTGACGTGTGAAAGCTCCATTTTGTGCTTTAATTGGCACACTTTTATCTCTACCCCTGGCTCCTGCGACCTCGCTCTCCTCTCCCTCTCTCAGTCCGAGTGAAGCAGTGGTCATTGACTTCTCCATACTTAATCTCACATGTGCCTCAATCTACAACAGACCTGCACATGCCTATCTGCGATATGAATGACCGTAGAATCCCATCCAGTTACTCCCCTGGGGATGTGAAGAAGCAGAAAGGGATGTCTGCACAGTTTGAACTGAACAATGCTCTTTCCACACCTGTGTCAGAAATGAGACCCCAGCCAGCACAGAGGCAGCCCCCTGGTGTTTGGGAGGGACAGGAGGTGGGATGGAAGCAGGAGGAAGAGAAGAAGTCCTCTGTGCATCTTTTCTGGCTGCCCACTTGGGGTCTTCTCAGGTAGTGAGGTGCCATTTTTCCTTCACCTTATTGTCCTGCTCTAGCAGCCTAACTGAAGGGTGAGGCAGTGGTAGTGGTGGGCTGGGGCAGGGTGGCAGAGGTGAGGGAACAAGAAGACAGAACTGCCCATCATTTCCCCCGAGGTCTTTTTGCCCCGAGGTCCTTGCCTCTTGCCCGGGGCACCATCTGCTACATCCTTGCTCACCCCTGTTTTTTTGTTTGCTTTTTGTTATAAAACTCAGCACACCAACCAGCCTGTTGTCCGGATGCCAACCATCATATTTGGCCATAGAAGAAGAGATTTATCATCAGCCCTGCAGTCATGCGCGGATATCCCACTCAAGGATTAGCACGTAATTGCAGTAACACATAACCCAGGGAGTGCTGCCTGCCCTGTGAAGCGGGCAGTCTGGCCTTGAGACAGTATATCTCACAGGTGAGTAAACAAAAGGAGGAAGAGCCAGACAGGAAGGCAGGGACCAAGGAGAGGAGAGTGATGCAAACACCTAAGCCCAGACACAGCAGCCTCAGCAGCCAGAGGTGGACACTACAATCTGGAGTCATTTGTTTACCCGGGAGCACCCCACATCCTCACTGTCTTGGCCTTATCTGGTAGCACTCCTGCATCTTTCACTGTTCCAGGTTCTTCTAGGAACTCCCCCAGGTCTTCATCTGACCAGAGCTTGGAGCAGGAAAAGCCACCACTAGAAAATGTCATTTTTCATAGGGCATTTGGGAACCTAGCTTTGAAAAAATGTCCACTGTACAAAAGCTAGGCCAGAGTGGTCTGACCCTCGTAATCCCAGGGATCTTCCATTCTTGCCACTACCTGCTAGCAGTGACTGAATCACAAACTATCACATAGGCCAGCATGTCAGTGTCTGGCAAATCCCACTGTTTGTCAGTGCATCCATGTGCCTACCACCCACTGGCACCACATTAGGTCCCTTTTTCTGAAAAGGCAGTGTTTGGAAATGAGAAGAAACACAAAACATTACTTACCAAAGCAGACATTTTCTGCAAGAATAATTTCATTCATATTAATAAGCCATTTTCCATTAAAGTTTAGGGGTTTTTTTTTTAAGGTGTGAGGAAAAACTTTATTGTGAAAGTAGATGCTGCCCCACGACAATGGCAACACAGGAGAGAAATCTGCTTTCAGGATTAAGCTACTTGCAAGCAGGGGCATGGAATAGACAAGGAATACTTTTTCCCTTCCCCTGTGCTGTTTCATTCCACAGTTAGACAAGGGAGTTGTTGAGCAATCTGAAATCACTTTCTTCTGGAATATCAAATGCTTCCCAAGCTCGGAAGACTGAATCTCTTGCCTTGACAACTGTATTTGGAGGACTGACTGACCATGGTACACTTCCCAGAGGAGGTCTCCACGCATGTTAAGGTGTCTTTGCAGCGCTTTTCTGGTGGTCCAGCAGTAGGATTGAAAAACAGCATTTGCCCAAGTAAAAACTACACCCACTGTGGTGGGATATGTTTCAGAAAATACCACGAAAGTGAGAATGCAACTGTGGAAAACAGGAAGCTTGGGCGACCTCAGATTCTGGGGCTGATAGGGAATCCTCGTGGAGGAAGGGTAAGGTCTGTCTAACACTTAGGTTTCGTAAAGAAGGACTGGGTTTGGGAACATTCGTGTCTGTGAGAGAAAATCATTTTTGCATGCAGAACAGATAAGAATCCAAACAAACGAGGCTAATCCAAACCTTGCAGAAATGCTTGATATTCACCATCCTTTTGAGGGACTAAATTTAACCTCTGTCTTGTTTCATCCAGATAAAGCTGGTGTTCACGTTGTACCAGAAAACAAGCCTGCCTCCCCATCTTCTTGTTCTTTGGGATTTTTTCTCTCTTTGAAATGTTGTAGCTGAATGAATGTTTTTGGGTCAGGACACATTTTCAAATGCAAACAGGAGACAGGACCCCCACTCCCAGTGAAAGACTGCAAGTTATGTACCTACCAAACTTTTTTGCTTAAAAGCTATCCTCGCTATCACCAGTAAAACATCCTTTATGTTACTTTCATGTGAGTGCTCCTCTAGTTCTTTGCTGGTTGAATGAGAACTATGCACCATTGAAGCTGTTTGGAAGAATATAGGCCATGGAATGCCAGATCCCAGCTGTGACACAAAGCAGCATTTGGGTCATTGAATGGGAACATAACATAAAACTCTCAGTTTAATTAAAAGTTACATATAGGTAAAAGAATTAAAGTGCCACACTCTGGAAATGCCATCTGGCAGTCACCTCTTCTGGTGCCTTTCAGGACTTTCTGGTGTGCTGCAGACTAAAAAAGTTGCTTTCATTTATTCCATGCTAGATAATTAAAAGTCAAATATGTGCACACCAAGACATGTGCAATTAAAAAATGATTCCATCCTTACATAGTGTAAATCTGCATGGCTACATCTTTCACAAGTGGGCTGTCACTGAAGGCAACACCCTATTTCTACCCCATAACCCACTCTCTATGAAAGTTTTGTGATTCTGCTTCTGGGACCCTTCCCAGAAGTTACATGTACTGATAGTACATAACAGTAATAGTTCCTCAGAGCTGTGGTACCCCTCAGTCAGACTCCTTTTTCTTTCAGATGGGCACAGAACAAAATGCAGCCACCTGAACTGCTGAGCCATACCTTCTTGCTTCCAGTGCTGTAAATATGAATACCCATTCCGAAGTAACAGCCTTTCTTCCCAGCCTGAAGCCTGATTTCTGCTTGCAAGCCTTACTTCTGCAATTGGGTGTTTTCTAGGTGGGTGCAATCTCAAAACTGCCTTGGGGTCAAGACTTCTGATTTAGGAATGGCTGTGTCAGATGCTATAGGGTTTATACCCCCTTCTAATACATAGTCTTCCAGACCTTCCCATCTCAAGTCTTGCAGTTCACATCAGTACCAGAACTGTGAGCTGCTTTTAGCAATTCTCCAAAATTTGTGGTTTGCTTGCATATTGTGTCATGGGGTTTTACACGATAATTCCATCAGGAATCACAAACACGTCACTTTTTTTCAGTTTGAAGATGGAGGAGCTGAGTTTAACTTCCCTGCCCCATTCTTCGTCCTCTAATCTCTCTCCATGCCCTTTTTCTTGGTCTCCTCTATAATCTTGTTTTTACCTGTGCAGTTTTCCCTGCTAAGCAACATTAAGTCATTTATAAATAAACGTATTTATATATTTACTTATTTCAAAAACATAAAAGTGATCTAACCTCTCAAGAAAAGCCACACACGCAACTTTTTTTGGCTCCATTTTTACTCAACTTTGTCTTGGTTGTAGTTAGTGGTTTGGCAGATCTTTGTGTATTTTTGGATCAAACACTCATGCCAGGGAACACAAAGGGTCCTGGTATGAAATTCAGAGGAAGACCTCAAAGAGGAGTATTTATTTTTGTTAAAAATAGTTCAGCCCATCTCTATCTGTATTGAAATTGGCAAAAGAATGGGTATGATTTTCATTTTTTTGCAATGCTTCATTTTAAGCATTTGATAAAAATAGTCAATAACAAAAAAGCCAGTTTATTTTTACTGCAATGCAAATTTTTTCTCTGCTGTTCAGGTCCTAGATGACAAATATAGGCCATGGGGATAGCATGCTAAGAGGAAAAGCAGAGGACTTTTACTTCTCATTTCCACTAAACTGAGCATGTAGCCAAAAGCCTGCTAAACCCTTCAACCGATATGTTTGTCTTTTTCTTGCTTCTGGTCCCATCTTTGTGTATTTCCATGCTCATATCTGCGCTGGTAACTTTAGCGATTACTTTGTTACTCTCATGAAGCTTCTGCTTGAGAGAGAGCTCCGCATGCGCAGTAGAAACGCTG
>JANRGW010029986.1:63014-88649 GCA_024733675.1 Psilopsiagon aymara
ATAGCCCAAGCCATCATTTAAGAGAGCACCTCTCATGTTTTTAATGTAATCCTAGATCACATTCTAATTTGCTCATTTTTCTGCCTCTGAAAACGCTGGCCTGTGGTAACCCCATGAAGGGCAGGGTGGAGAAAGTGGTCTTTGCAGAAAATGGGAGTTGTCCCCTCATGTGCTCTCCATCATGCTGCTTCATTTGTGAGGAATATAGAAGGCTAATCCTCCTGGATGCAGGTATCAGCTGTCAAAAAAACACTTAGGCCCACCAAGGAACCATGTGGCCATGCAGATTTGAAACTCTTGAGGACAAAAGCAACTACCAAGAATGAGATGGCATTTTAATATGGTATATAGCTTTTAGGACATCTATATCTGACCTCAGTTCCACAAGAATTTAGCAGTTCTGTCAAAAACATTTAAAGAAACTCAAGCTCCGTAATCAGCTGTGACCAGGAGCAGCAGCCCTTCAGAGGACTGTGAAGGTTTGTGCTAAATAGGACCATGCAAAATTGTGTTTGTTGCTGTACAAACACAGCAGAACAAAAGTTAATCCTTGCCCTAAAGGGTTTTGATGAAAGAAGAAAAGATTCTTTGAGAAAAAGCCTCACCCCAGACATTCAAATGTAGAGGAATGAGTCATCTGGTCATCATGTTGTAGTGGTACCTGAGAAAGAGATGATTTCTCAGGACTGTGGCAAAATCCCTCCTGCCACAGACCATTTAAAGTGCTCAAACTGCACTGAAGCAGATCTTACATTAAAAAAAAATTACTTCAATGTGTTTTTTTTTTTTTTTCCCTAGCAGACTGCTGTAGGCAGCATCTAGTGCCATGACCAGCGCATTAGCACTGTACTGGTGGGTGTGGAGGACATCAGGAAATCACTGTGCGTATTTTTAGCCCACTTGAGTTCTGGCAGTATATACCCAGGGATTTCAGCTCTGTCAACTTCCAGCTATACCGTCTTAAGCCATGCTGAAGGGAATGGATATAGTCTCCCATTTGATACTTCCCACAATAAAGCCAGGGAATTTCTTATCATCAATCACATTCTTGTTAGAGCAAACTGAGGTTGGGGTGGGGATAATGGCAACAGTTTTGATTTATTTTTCTTCACCCAGCTTACATTTCTGATCTTCACAAAAGGACTTAGAAACTGCAAAAAATTTTCCATAATGTGATGCAGTCATCCAGAAACCAGACAAATGAAAACCACAGGTTCAGCAGGGAGACCTTGCCTTTCTCCACTGTGAAGAGGGTTATTTCTTCTTCCCAGGAAGCATATTCAAGAGTAGACCATGCACACCACACAAAGGGAAGATCACATTTCCTTCCCAGGTTCCTTTTGTTAATAATGATTATAAGCCAACACTTAGCCTTAGAGTCACATGCCTACTGGTGAGAGATGGGCTCTGTCTCTAATCCTGGTCCTCCTCTCCCATTATTGTTTCAATGACTACTATTGACTTTATAGTGCGGCTGGAAGCCAGAAATAAAAGGGAGAATTGCAATGGCAAAACTGGCGGGGCAGGTTTCCCTGGCCAATGTTGCAACAGGCAGAAAACCAAATAAATAAATTAAATAATGCCATTTATCAACAGCCAGGATCCAGGTCCTTCTAGGGTCACTGTGCACATGTGTTGCAGCTTCAAGACAATAGCCTCAAAGACCTATTGAAGTCTTGGAAATGGAGTTATATTTCCGTAGTCTCACTCGACACCTGAGGTTAGCCCAGTCTTACATGGCCTCTAGACTCACCAGCAAATGCCCAGGTGAAACAAACTCAGCTTAAAATCTAGGTTTTTTTTTTTGTGGTTTTTTTTTTTTTTTTGTTTTTTTTTTTTTTTTTTTTCAAATTAAGCCTTCAGATTATATCCTCAAATGCCACTATTTCAGCAGGACAGTGAAAGGGTATCTTCAGCAAGGACTTCCTGACATGAGGGAGTTATTGTCATGTCATATTCCGTAAAGGAAAGCCAGAATGAGGCAGAGAAAACTACCTCATACTGTGTTCTTGCTACCAACATCCAAGGGGCCAGATTCTCAAGCTGAGTGAATGGGTCCTTTGTATTACAGTCATGCATGAGCTGAGATTTTGTCCCAAGATCTTCCTCAGCTACTTTAGTGAGCTATCCTTATAATGATTTACTATATTGCCATCACATGAAGGGACTAGATTCTGCAAGGATAGAATACAGCAAAATAATGTGCATGCATCTCGATCATCTCCAGCTTTGCTCTGCTATGGGATAGGAAAGCTGCACCAAAGAAGACAAGTATAGGGTCTCTTGTGCTGAGACTTCAAAGAAAAGTCTGAACTATCCTCTCTACCTCCTTGATACAAGCAGCAGTCACCCCAAGCCATCTAATGGTTTACTCCAAGGATAGAGTGGGGCAGAGGACTTTTTCCCTGCTTGGTCTGGGGACATCTGGGTCTGGGTCAGGGAATGAAGGGAGATGGAGACAAGAAACCAACTTCTCAGGATGAAAAGGAAGGGATCCAGAAGGTACTCAGCCCCTTCCCATGTGGGTGGAGTTTCATGTGTGGTGCTGGGTAGGTACACAAGAGGAGTAACTATTCTGTCAAACTGGGCATGAACACTACAGCTCTCAGGAGAGGCAGCAGTTCAGTGAAGAGTGTGATGATACAGCTTTTAACAAATGGTTCAGGAAACAACTCTGAATTTAAACAAACACTCTAGCCAGACCAGACAGAACTGCTGCCAGCACAACTTAGCTCTGCTGCACTCTGGAAATGGCACCTCCTTAAAAGCAATTGGAGTCTCTTACCCAAAATGAACTTGCCTAAATTTTCTTTTGAGATATGAGTAACCAGTGATCCCAGTAAGTGCTTTGGGATACTTCAATCAGAGAGACATAGGGTGCTAGTCTTAATATACAATTATCCATGCACTGTTCAGAACTACAAGTGAAAATCTCTCAATTCGGAAATAGTTGCATGCTTTATAAAGTAATTTCATATATTACCTGACCTTGACAAAGAAGAACTGATCAGTGACCGTACTAGTGGTTCCCTACATCTGAATAATCATGATTTGACTGTACTTTCTAAGTTTACACAAATTAAATCCAAGCTCAGTGCTACATGTGGATGGCATGAAGTACTGTGTGTGGATACTTAGGGCAAGTTTCATGAAACTGAAGGTGCTGAGAAGAAAGAATTTCAAACAGAAAAAAATAACAGTCAGGAACTTGTTCAGGAACACTCTGATGGTAACTGCAAAATGAACTAAGAGGGATTCTTGAACTCACTAAGGAAATCAAATTGCAAAATGAATGAGGACATTGGCATGAAGAAAATTAGGTGGTAAGTCATATCCCTGGAGAAAATAACAGGGATAACTGCACAATAGGTACTGGATTGTGCATTCTACTAGCAAGTCTCATTGGTGACTATAAATGGGAAAATTCCTGATTCAGCATCACGTGGAGCAGCACAGATAGCAGAAGATTTGAGGGACTCAAAGAAGACCAAGGTTCAAATAACCTACTGACAATCCCATTAGCCCCATCAGTGACAGAATGCAAGGATGAACTAACTACTGTTTAGCTGAGGGAGGTGACGTTGAAGGTCTGGGCTTTGCAGGGCACTAGGTCACATCCCCTCTATAAACAGGATGACATGCATACTGCTGGTGAGGAGGGAGAACTAATCTTCCTAGTCTGAGCCTAGCAGCAGTCAAGGCGTTACACAATGCGAGAACTGTGGGTTAAGGAACTACAAACAAGCTTGGCTTGTTGCAAAATGATTTAATCTTGTGACAAAGAATGTGGAGAGAAGATGCTTTCCATTTGTTTTTATGTAGCCATTAAGAGTCTGGGTAGCAGGCAAAAGGAATTGGAAATTCTCATTTGTAAGAAGAAATGTGATATAATCAACATTACTCAAATCTGCTGGTTTCAATTTGCATGATTGGAACATTAAAATAACTGGTTATAACTTGCTTAGGAAAGATAGAGTTGGCGAAAATGGACTGTGTGAATCATGTCATAAAATCAGATCATAGAAGAGGAATTAATGTACAGCTTCTGTGAGAAATGCATGGAAAGAAACACAGTGTTGCAGGGGACTTCCGCACGCTGGAAGCTCCAGGCAGCCACTGAAAAGTATCCTGTTTTAGGGAAAACTATAGGCTGTTTTCTAACACAAGGAGCCATCATGTGGTAACTCTTCTGGACTTTGTTCTGACAAAGGTGAATTAATTATTGGGCTGAGAGTTGACAGATGTCAGGAGAACAGTGAGGATGACCCGATTATATTCAATATTGGCAGAGGGCTGCCCCTAACAGTTAAATGTGCACACAGACTTCAAAAGAACTGTTTTCTCAAACCCAGATTAAATTAGGAATTAACCTGTTTGTGAGAAAAAACTGAAACAGAAAAAAGTGTGAATGAAAGTAAGAATGTCCAGGAAATTTGCATTAGATGGCCAACAGCAGCAAGCCCTCAAAATAGAACTAGTGCAACATTCGACAAAAGCTTTGTGGCAAAGATGGGAGATTAGATAATAAAATTTAAAACAAAATAAATCAATAAACAGGTGAGAAAATAATAGATTTCTTTTACACTTCAGAATTTAAAACTGAAGGGTTTAGATCGTGAATATCTAGGGGAAAATACAAGGCCAGTGGGACCCAAGGCAACTAGAAGGACATTTTCAGAAGGATATTCAGAACAAAGGAAACTGCAGTAATCACCCAGGCTTGTTACTGGATGAAGATAGAAAAGCAGGAATGACAACATGGAGAGGCAGGAGAGGTTCAGTAAGTATTCCTGCTTTGGCGTTAAACGTCTTTGGAAATTAAATGTCTGTTAAAGACAGAGCATTTCTAAACAAGCAGACCCAAATAATCTGCATTCAGGAATAAAAAAATTCTTAGCTGAGGCCCATTGGGATTAATTTTGAAAGCTTCTTGTGAAATGGGAGATTCCAGAAAACGGAAGGAACATTAACGTGATGCCAGTTCAAACAGGGCAAGCTGGATGAGCAAAATATCTGTAGATCACTTACCCAAATCCCAGTCCAAGCAAAATGGAAAAACTGACATAGGACTCAACTGACAAAGAATAAAAGGACAAAAAAAGAAAAAAGCAATTAAATCCCATAACAGGGCATTGTGGGAAGTATGTCTCATTATATGAATGCAATAGGGCTGTTTTAATGAGTTTACAGGAATGGCCAGTAAAGTCACTAGTCAACTGCTCTATGATAGTCCTTGATGAAGTGTCTCCCTTAGTACCACATAACAGCCTGATTAGGAATTAGCATAACTAAATATCAGGAAAGCTCAGGTGAGATTTCACAAAACAGTAGAGCTGCCAAAATCAAGTACATGCAGTGTTCTGCATGTGAAAATTTATGGCCCTTCAGCTGCTCCCACCTACAAAATTCTGCTAGGGTGAACAGTTTGAATTTCTCAAGATCTTAAGTGCATTTAGCAGTCATTTGTGCTTTTTTCCCCCCCCAAATATCTGCTTTCCCTTTGGCTACATCTTCCCAGAGCCATTACAGGTTTGGAGATTTACACTGACAGTGGTCAAGTTAAGGTGAAGCACTGGTATTACTTATTCTCTGAATTCCTTGAGTAAATTGTTAAGGGTCTGGACTTCCTGCTGAAGAAGATGGCATGAAGATAGGATGAGAAAGTTGGGGCTGTACAGCCTAGAGAAGAGAAGGCTGTGTGGAGACCTCATAGCAACCTTCCAGTATTTGAAGGGGGCCATAGGGATGCTCAGGAGGGACCCTTCATTAGGGACTGTGGTGATAGGACAAGGGGTAACGGGTTCAGACTTAAACAGGGGAAGTTTAGAGTGGATATAAGGAAGAAATTCTTTACTGTAAGGGTGGTGAGGCACTGGAATGGGTTGCCCAGGGAAGTTGTGAATGCTCCATCGCTGGCAGTGTTCAAGGCCGGGTTGGTCAGAATCTTGGGTGGCATAGTTTAGTGTGAGGTGTCCCTGCCCATGGCAGGGGGGTTGGAACTAGATGATCTTACGGTCCTTTCCAACCCTAAGTATTCTATGAAATGACATGAAGAACAAGGTGACTGACAGATATAAAGCAGCTGTCAACAGAGAGCTCTTGCTGAAGGAAGATGTGCTGCTGGTGAGAGCAGTAGTAGGCTCATCAACATTTTCATCAATGAGGCACAAGCTTAAAATTACCACAGGTAAACATTTGCTGATGACACAAAGGCTGGCAGATGGGTAAACAGCATTGAAGGCATGGTGATCATGCTGCCTGACTGTATCATTTGATAAATTAGGCCCGTCAAACAGCACATTTTGAATGAAACAATTGCTAATAATACATAAAAATATCTCAAGGGTGGGTGTCAAACTGATGAGGCCAGGCTGTTTTCAGTCATGTCCAGAGACAGGATAATGGCAACAGGTACAAACAGAAACACAGGAAATTCCATCTGAAAATGAGGAAAACCCCTTGAGGGTCACAGAGCACTGGAACAAGCTGCCCAGATGGGCTGTGGAGTCTCCTTTTCTGGAGATCTTCAAAAACTGCCTGGCCATGATCCTGTGAAACCTGCTCTACATAAGTTTTAAAAATCTTGTGCTTTACCTCTTTCCACAAGGAAAACTTTATGTCCAATGAGAAAATGCCCTTGCTGTAATTCATGGCCATTGCTTCTCATTCTTTCACAGTGACCCTTCATGAGAAGTCTGTCTCCACCACCTATTACGCAGTGGAATACAGCAAGCAGCTTCCCCTTAGAATTCAGTTCTCCATGCTGAGGAATCCCAGTTCCCTCAACCTCTCCTCACGCACCTTATATGTGCCAGCTGTCGTCTATTTTAGTGGTCCTCTGCTGGGTTCTTGCCAGGTTATCAGTATCTTTCTTATAGAACTCCATTTGTTTTTCCTATCTAACGCCAGAGTGAGAGAAGATTTAAAGACATGAGGCCTCTGTAAGCTAGAAGGAAAGGAAGATCAAGGATCTACAACTGAAAGCTAAAGCCAGATAAATTGAATTACAGAGCGGGTGCTTAGCTACTAAGAAGCCAGTGTAGGTGCTGGATTCTCTGTCTCCTGATGTCTTCAAATCAAGACCAGATGCTTGTCTGGGCATTATTCTTCAACCTAAGAGCACAACCTCACCTGGGCTCAAGGCAAGGCTAACAAGATGTGGAATTGTGAGTTGGTGATATGCAGACTGCAGGACCTGACTGTCTCCAGACTATGAATTATTTTCGGAATAGTGCATTCAAGGTCCTAACCACTGTATAGTCGCAAAACATGCCCAGACTGACTCATGGAAGAAATATGATAAGCAAAGAAGAAACCAAATACACTATATATTAGATAGGAGAACAGAAGTCTGTAATAGTGAATGTCCCTGATTGAGTTTTCCCTGGTTGGATGCTCACTGGACTTCTGGAGCCTGTTTCTCAGGATGCTTTCTTGGACTCTCAGAGGAAGATCCTGCAGCTGAATAACCTTTGGCCCTAAGGACCAGATGTTCAAAACATCCCAGTTCTTTAAAAATACCATCTTCTGTAATCAGAAGCTTTTGATTGACTTGATGCCACAGTTTATCTTTTCATGGATATATATTACATGTAAATACACAGAGGTGTGCTTTGCACAGAATGTTTGAACACTGTTAATCTTTATTCAAAGGGTAGAGGTGGCATATTGAGTCCTCAGAAGACAACTTCCTGAAAGGAGCACCTTCCCTTGTTCCTCACTCACATGGCCATGAGAAGAATCTGTGGGAGGTTAGACTGTACTCTCAGATTTAGGATATTTACAGACTCAGTCAGTGGAAAGAAGAGTTGATGTGATTTACCTAAGTTTCTGTGATGCATTTGGCTTGTTATCACACAATGTTTTTATTAAGGAAATATGTAATACTATTTTAAAGAATTAACAGTCAACTAATAGGAAGGTATTCATGGTGATTACCACAAAAAAAAAAAAAAAAAAAAAAAAAGGGATACTTTGATCAACATCTGTAGAAATTTGACAGTTATCCACTAGACTGAAAAGCCTGTGAAGACAAAGATTTTATATCTGGCAAAGAAAGAGGCAAACTAAAGGCAGCAGCCAATGAGCTACTGGGGCAATGCAGTGAGGGCTGTGATGAGTTCTCTGCCATGGAAAATCTTCAGTCAATGCTGTCTGTTATGGAAAAGCTCCCCTGTAATCCCAGCAAGTACAAATTCAAGGTTGCTCAGTAGCTTGTGATGTGTGTGAGACAAAACTAAATGATTCCCTTCTGACCTTAAAAACCTAAGTCTCTCTATTCCAAAGCTCTGCAGTTCTTAGCTTTGGAAGGGTTCTCCTTCTGCTGCAGTTTTTATTGAAGGGATAAGGGTGTAACTACCTGGTTGTCATGATCTGGCAAGCATTCACTATGGCTCTGAAGAGGGATCTTTCTGTCTGGTGACAGTGACTTGGAGCAGAGATGGCGGTATAAACACAACGGTTTGACATCGCTTGTAATCTGATTTTCAGTTTGACATTTTTGAGATGAAGTTGTACCTGCTTTGGTTGTCAGATTGCTGTGTGGGAAAGGGGAATTGGAGACTCATCAAACTGTAGAGCAACAAGCACCCAAGCCAAGATGCAGGATGACGGCATGGTAGGAGGAAGGGAATTTTTTGTGGAAGAAGGGCATTTTATGTGGAGGTTTAGAGCTCTGCTAATTGACTGTCTGCCCTTGCTCTCGCTACTCAACAAACAGGTGGTTGTAAGGACTCTTGCAGAGAAGGATCACTGCAGGGATTTGGTACAACTCTCCAGGAGAAAGGTTGAGCATTACTGAAGTTTTACTTAACAAGACCCTTGCTAGTACAAGAGGATACAGAACGAGCCTGACACAAGCTCTTACACAAGTCTTGCTTTCTTGTACTTTGTTCTTGTGGCTTTTGGTCCTTTTTTACATTAGTTACAGACCCTTTTCTAAAAGACTATTTTCAGGATGTTAAAAGGTGTCCCACAGTCATACTGTGTCTTACGTCTGGTGGTGCACAGGGTACATGTGTTCCTGTTGGAGAAGGCAACTGTTGTCTAGCTGTTTAATGGTAGGCTTGATGACCAGAAAGAAGCTATTATGCTCCTCAAGAGACACACTCTCAGGAGGGCCTCCCCTACCCAGGGCTGGCATTCCAGGCTGCAATCTGACTTTCCCCTGCCAGGATGGTTGCTGAACCAGCTCTTATCTCAGACACACTATGGTATGCTGCAGAATCAAATTTATCAGACAAATTGAAACCACTAGAACAATAGGTTTGCACTGCTAGCTCAAACCTCCGTGTTGAGAAGCAGTGATTCATTCACATATTATGGAGAATCATGCAAGGAAACCAGTGCCCAGTGCTTTATACACATTAGGACTAGCCACATGCAGGTTATATGTTAAAATTCAGTCTTTCTTCTATGAGAACAAGCATATGCATTCTTACTCTGTCATGGCCACTCCACTAGGCTATTCAGCAGGACAAATTCAGAATAGTAATAGCTGGAAAATAACATTATATCCCGAATTTGCACAAAACCATAAGCTCACTCTGCAAAGAGGTGACTTTGTTTTCCCCTCAATATGGTTTTGATGTTCTCTTTTCTTTCCTTTTATGTAAAGCTCTCCACCCCAGAAGGCAGGCAAGCAGCCAATCCACCTCTCTGCCCCACTCCAAAATAAATGTTAGATGCTAAAGAATGCACAAAAGGGAGCTGTGAGAGGATTTGTAAATAGGGTTGCTGTTCTGATTTTTTTTTTTTTTTTTTTGCTGATTTTGAGAGGATTTGTGTGTTTTCTGCAGTGCGCTCTACTTTGTGGCACTGAGGTTCCTAAACTGTGGCTCAGCCTGACTGTCTGACAGGTCAGAGAACATCTGCCACACAGATAGACCTGATGATATGCTAAAAATGCCACACGCCATTCCTCTTGCTACATTCCTCCTCTGATGAAAACAGCATACCATACGCTGGTAAAACGAACACTGCATTGAGACATTTGTTAAAAATATTGGATACCTCTGCGGTAGATGTGAAACACTGCTTGTTAGATGCATATCCAGGGTGATGCAGGTTTGGCATGGCTCCACCCTAGACCAGATTCTCAACTGGAAAAGACGTCTTGGCTGCAGCAAAGCTGAAAAGGTTTACAGTAGCTGGGGACATAAGCCTGCAGCACACAAAATAGCATGTGCTGGATGCTCTGCTTGCCCTGTGCAGTCCAGGGAGTCTTTGCTTGCTGGCAGTTCTATACTGGCCACTTTTCCTTTCTCTGAATGGGTACATCTCACCTTCTGGATTCCAGGTTTATGTCATTAAAAGAAGACTTGGAACAAATATGGTTGAGTGGACATTTTTACTACTCTTACAGAGGTGCAGCCTAAATAGCCACACAAGGAACATCAGCCTCTCAGCTAAGCAAGCACCATCTCAATGCACATCCAGGAGGAGATGTGTAGTCCCTGTAGCACAGCTTGTTTCCCATTGTTCTCTACAGAAGTGCCTTTCAGCCTATGGTGTGGACTGTGCAGTCTGGAGTGGGACAGTTTCTCAGAGACCAAAGAGGCTCTTACAGTGCTGATGGTACAGTTTCATCTGTGGATGCTCAGTGCCTGAATGGCTCAGATCCAGGCTCCCTCAAGAATAAAGCATGTGGAGATACTGAAACTCCAGCTGTTGTGCCCAAATTCCACTGTCTGCTGCAAGGAAAGACAGATTGCTCACAAAAGGGCAAGTGTGAATGACTGGCCACAGAGATCTGTTCTTCCAAATTCATCAAATATTTCCATATGCTCCATTCCAAAATATTGATGTGCTGAGCCTTAGGAGCTTTATATTTAGCATGGAGCATAAATCACAGATGCAGGGAGCAGCTTCTGTAACATTTCCTGGCTTATCAACTGTGCTACTAATAGCTCAGAGGGGCTTGTAAATTGGACTGTGAACTCCACAGTGCAAACAGGAAAAAAACTCCACTTACCTCTGGCATAGTCTGGGAAGTGCTTTCTAGTGACAGGTCCTCTGGACCCTGTCAGGAACCTCCTGGAAAGGCTCCCAAGGAGCTGTGAAGTGTCAGTGAGACAAACCTGAGGGTGTCTCTGGTGCATAGATTTCCCTGATTTTACACTGGGGATCTGGGTGTAGGCTCCCTGTTACTGCTACATCCCAAGAGGAGCCATTGAGCAGAAGAGTGGGGTAGGAGAGAGGGGGAAGAAGGTGGTGAAGGGGGCTCCTAGCATTGTTTCTAGAGTAGCAGCAGATGCACAGGAGTGCTAAGAAAATCCAGAAGTACGCAGAGGTTTGACACATCCTGTTAAAGACCACAGCACATTTCCAAAGACATTCTTTCCTATTTGTTTTGTTTGTTTTCTCAGCTAAGGAGCCTCACACAGACATAGATCCTATTCTTTTCATTGGAGAGTGCCTTGTAAATTTAGCATTTTGGATAAATAGCCCAAGAGCTCAGGAGCATAGACATGAACTGGATCTGCCTTCCCCTGGCTGGGAAGGTCATCAGCCTTCCCAGGGCATTCAAAAGTGAGGCACTGGTGTGCTGTTGCAAGGAGGTCTGAGGCCTCCCCCTTCGTAATTCATTGTTTCATGCCTCTGAATAACTCAGTGTTTGGTTTAATAATAGTGTTTTTTATTCCTGTAGTTCCATCCTTCTAAGGACCAAGAACTAGTTTATCAACATCAAATCATCTGTCCTCTTGCATTGAATTTTGACATCAACTGATTTTCTTGAAATCAGCATTCTGACAGATTTTCCCTCTGGCAGCTTGTCGTGGCCTTTAAAAATTCTTTTAATACAAATCTGAGAGTGGCTTTCCTGCTTTTCTCTTGAGTTCGCAGCAAAACTTGCCAAAAGGGAGAAAGTGCGCATCCAAAACGGCCACAGTAATACACACAAGGTCCTGCCAAATGCAAGGAGAGAACAGCCTGAAGGAGATCACCAAATACTTGCCTATTCACAGGGCTTCTTCATTAGCAGCCAGAATATAATTTTAGCAATAGGAGGTACCCGGTTTTGGACAGATGGGATCTGTGAGCTGGCGTGTCCCTCCCAGAGCTTCATTGTGACCCCATGCAGAGAGAGACACTCGCATCACTGAAGCAAACACAACTGTACCCAGCCTGAGGATCTCCCTGCTGGGCTGGCTTCACAGGAGCTACACTGTAGGGATACAGTGCCATGATGTTACTGCATTCAATTATCTCAGATTTAAGCAAAGGCTCAGTTCTCTTGAAGTCCTTTGGGAAAACTGCTTTTCCATAATTTCCCAAGTCTCTGGAGTTTTTCTGATTTCGCCTTCTTGCCTAAGCTCTGTTTCACCCATAGTGCAGCCAGGACCGTCAGTGGAGCTTTTCCAGGTACTAATGCATGGATGTTCTTTTGCAACTGATTGCAATAATCCCCCTGGACCTGAGAAAACTTGCCTGTGGCCTCTTACAATAAGGGCTTTTTCAAGCCCTTTTTCCTTTGTTTCTTTAATTGTGCCCGGTCGTTACGTTGATTTAGAGCTGGCTACCCACGCAGCAGCAGAATCCGCAGTATAAATGTCTATAGGGCATGGCTTCTTTGTAACATACCCAAATCTGACACCGTTGGCAGGCTGACAGGACTGCGCACTCTGGATACCCTTCTATTGTGCAACGGGATTTTACTCCATCTACTTTCCGTGAACTCTGTTAACACTGTGCAGGGCTCTGTTTGCTCTCCTGTGTCTATTTTAAAATGACACACCTTGTGGACTGCTGTCATTCAGAATTTTACAAATACTTCACCCTTTTTATGACATGTTGACTGTCAAAGCTGACAAAACCACTTTGTCATGGTTTTCTCCTTCTCTGTTGCCTCTGGTGGAGTTTATTTAACTCTTTCTGTGCTAATTAATCTCTACTTTGCAGACTTTCCTTACCACAAATCTAGAAAGACATCTACCAGGCACCTATGGTCTTATAAAGCTTGCTGTTCTAATCCTTCTTCACTGCAGCCATGTTTTTGCCACCAATGTCTTTTGTGTGGCCACCAGCTTTCCTGGATATTACACTCTCAGCCTACTAGGCAGGGTTTCTTATCTGTATTATTGCTGTGAAAGAAACCTTAGGAGTTCGGCCTCCATGGTGCTGGGACCTGCAAAAAAACCAGTCTGAAACAGTAGTCCCTGATCCAAGATAACTATCAAATCCTTTTTGGCTCATGTTATGTTTTAATGCTTTAACATTACCTAAAAAAAAAATAAATTATGATCATCAGACCAAAAGCTTCCACTAGAGGCACTTCTCTGGGTACCTACTGCCTGTATTTTTTAGAGAGCACAGTTTCATAGTCCTGAATGTCTTGGGGCTGTAGGAAGGAAAACCTGTCATCACAGCCTAACAAAAGGAAGAAACTTCTCCTCCTACCCTGCATTAACTGATATTCTGTGTTTACAAGCACCTTCCAGGACAATCACATAATGGAGAAGGTTTTTCTCTGTCTATTGAGAATTCTTTCCTGGGAATCTATGCTCGTGCCACCACAAACATCAAAAAAAGCACAGCTCAGGCACTCAAAAGCAAAAGTCTGGGCAGAAATCAAGAGACTTCAAAAATACATTTGGAAGGGAAGAATTTATTTTCATTTTCATGCGGATATCAAGCATTCAGGCTCATCAGGTTCAAAGTATAAACTTTCTTCTGGTGCTTCAAGCACCAGAAATATGCATTTAAGTTGAGGTAATCTTATAATTTAGCGAAATAGTTGCCTGATAATATATACATTGCCTTTTGGTGATACACCCATTGCCTTTTAATGATACAAAAGGAACGCTGGAGGGATGGAAGGGGGTACTGTCAGCCTCGGGTAAAATGCATTTAACAAAGCTGATAATAACCCAGACATTGTAGGCAAAATCTCTCTTGAGGGTTGGGAAAAAGGAAACAGAACAAATCAGCTCTGTCCCAAAGCAGGTAGCAAGGCAGAATGGTATCTTCCAATACCTGCCCACAAAGACTTAGGTCTAGCTCCATGGACATGTTACCTCCCCAAGGGATCCGTGTCTCATTTGGAATACTCTGAGGCGAAGGAAATGGTGGTCACTGGATATAATCACCAGCATGATTAAAAGCCAGAGGTGACCCCACAACCTCATGCAGGGCTTTGCCAGGATGCATAGAGGAGCCCACAGGCAAGGCACAGCAAGAAACCCTTGGATAGGGGAGGCTGCTTGTCCCACTCTGGCTCCCTGTTCCAAATTCTTCACTATGCAGCACCTGGCCCTGGGCTGAAGGCCTTGCTTGGCATCAGATGCCCAGAGGCACTGCATGGCATATTAAGCGTCATGTAGGCATGTGATACTAAGTTGTTGGCAGTATCCCAGCAGAGTCATATTCCCATTGCATTCCTTGGATATCTCCCAGGCACTGGCTTGAGAAAGTCACTAACCTTAGTATGCTTCATTGTTCTGGTAGGGTGTCTCAGTCCAGAGGGTGTCTTGTGATGTCTACTGACCACTGCGTGTGCACTGGCTCAGGTCATCCCATAAACAGCTAAGAAGGTCGATAGGTCTCTGTGGCATGCACCGGTCCCTAGCATCCACCACCAGGAAACAGAGCTGCCATGTGGCCAGGGGAGTATTTCCAGTCACAGCATTTCATCGTCACACACACTAGCACCTTCTCTCAGGAGTGAGGAGAGGGGCCATGGGCAGCCTAACAGGGTTTGAGCCCTAGCATGGGCAGATTGGAGAGCAGATTGCTTGGGCAATTAAAGCTATGGGAGCATGCTAGCAGGAGCTGGCTGACAGGCAAATCAATCTCTCCTCAGGGCAAGCAGTGTTTATTCCCCATGCTGTCTGCAGTCCTCTACCTCTGAAAGCATAATGTGCCTGGGTACTGTGGTGAGCACAGTGACAATACAACCGGGACATGATTTCTCCTCCTTGGCTCCCTTGCCAGCAGGGCTGGCCTGGCAATGTGGACACATAGCCAGAATGCTTTTTAGGGTCTATTTGCCTTGGACTCAAAGCCACAAACACTGTTTGTAGCCCACGGCTCTGCCACACAACAGTCCACACGGTTTTTCTCCCTGGGAAACTGGGCTGCTGATGTATCCAAGATCCTTTCCCAGATGTCTTGCCAGCAGCCACACCCTTATGCCAGAGCACTTATTCAAATAGGAAATAATCAGGCATGGGTCCTGTGTTGCTGCCAAGACACAGGTCTGCCATTCTGCAGATAGAGCCTGAGGGTTTCTCTGAAACACAGCTGCACAGGAATTAAATACCTAAGCACTGGTCCACTCATCTTTTCTCCTCCTTCCCTCTGGCTCTGAAAGCAACAGAGCTGATTTTTTCATCAGATGAAATAGGCCAGTGCTAGGGGATATCCTCTGTGCTAGGAGATACCTCTGAGGATGGGAGAAAGGGAGCAGAACAAGCAAGCCCAGTCCCAAAGTAGGCAGCAGGGCTCAGAGATGAGCATGGCCAGGGTAGTTGTGCTCAGCATCTCACCAGATGGGAAGATGGACCACTTTTAGCTCTTTGTCAATTTTATTTGCACTGACTTGGGTTAGGAAATCAGGAAATGCTTCCTTTTTTCAAGCACTGTTGCATTTTTAGGAGTTATTAATGACATGACTGTAGGGTCTCATGTGTCTGATATTACTAAAATCTTCATAAGCTTGAAGAAGCATGACAAGGTTCAGTGAATTCAGACTACAGGAAGCAGCAGAGATTTCTCCCTTGTCTCTTTTTTTGTGCACAATAAATAGATGTTACAATTACAAGATGAATGAAAAATATCCAGGACACTTGCAGAAAGCAGGTCCAGCTTAATTTTATCAAACTGTTTGATACAAAATGAAACTCAAACATACTGATGATATATATTGCAAGATAATTTTCCATCTTAAATGAAATTACCGAGATATCATCGGAATATCATTGGCTCTCTGCTGTCTTTGAAAATACGCACAGAGGATGACTAGCAACTACTGTTTCCTGAAATATATGGATTGGTAAAGTCAATATAAACTCCAGACTGTTTCTTTCAAGCAGTAAAGCAGAGATTGAGGTAGAAGTAAAAAAACAGCAAGTAGCCAACAAGCCAATCCACAGGCACAAGGGGATTAGGACCAGTTATTAAATACAGAACTGGGCATCTTGATTAAGGATCTTCATTATGAAGATATTTTTTTATCCTGTGATTTAAGTAACATTAAATCATGTAGCACATGAGGTAGGGAGGAGACATAGGGAAAATGTTCAGCTGGTGGGAAAGACAATATCCTTTCAGCACTGGAGGTCTACCCCAAGCCCGCTTCAAGTTTTCCAAACAAACAACTGCAGTAAATAAACATGCATCCAGTGAATGATATGAAGTCTACAGACTTCATGTTGCCTCTGCATTCTATATTCACAACCCTGAGCATATGGCACTGTACAGCACTTGATTTCATGAACACATACTCTTTTTCCGCGGGGCTTCCGCTGCTTTAACAGTATGCACAGTTATTCGGCTCAGCTATTTGCCTTCCTTACCCGGTGCATGGTGTGCAGGCCTCTTTTCCAGAGGCAGCCCTGTAAACATCATTACTGAATTTCCTTGTGGTCTTACCCTTAAGTCAGAGAACTTCAAAAAATCAATGCATGTTTCTTCATAGCATGCATAGGAAAGCGGATGGTGCTGCCCCATAATAAAAGAGAAAGATCAAAGTTGCCAGAAGTTTCTTGCTATTTGTGGGCACCAAAGTTAATTTCCCAAAGCTGTTGTCAAGCTTACAGGATTTTAGACATTCAGTGTGCAGCTCCCACCAATTTTCCCTCCAGGTGTGCATGCTCAGCACTGCCACAGATATTGTCTACAGGAAAAAACACAGCACACAGTGAGTGACAAAGAGAGAAAGTCTGAGCGGACTCTACTGCTGCCCAGACAGGGAGGAGACAGTGTGCTTCTCCAGTAGAGCATCCCTCTGCCACACCTATCAGACACTCCTCACTACCCTAGACAGCCACACCAGTGACACTGGTGGCACTCAGGACAGTTGGCCCAGAGTAGGCTCCTTCTCTGCAACCCAATTCCTAACTAGATCAACCACCCTATGTGCTGAAGGAGGCAGAACTCATACCAAAATACAGTATGCGCTCATGTAACCAGAGAGCTGCAGAACGTCTCTTGAGCACAAGGCAGAGATATTCTTCATGCTTCACATCTCCTAACCAAGTGATCAACTCTGCAACTTTAAGATAAAGTACTGCAACAAAACCCCAAATCTTTCAAATAAAAATTGGAAGAAGTATTTTGTCGAATGGATTTGTGTTGATCATCCATTTTGTCTGCCATGGAAGAGATACTAATTTCAGTTAAGTAATAAAGGTCTGCTGTCCAAATACACTGTGTTAAACAATCTTCTCTTTTCTTCATAGAAAAGCCACTGGTTAAAGGAAAGGCAGGAAGGGAGAAGAATGCCCATTTTGTCTGGGGCTTTCACAGCTATTTGCAGGCAACAGATGAGCAGGAAGATTGAGGTCTTGTGGGTTCACTTCCAGGGTGAAGGCAGTCATCAAGAAGAGCAGTTGCGCACCAGTCTGCTGTTGCATGTTCCCTCAATTCTTTGCTTCTGTAGACAAAAGAAAAGATAAAAAGTGTTAATAACAATGAAGTCCCACCTCCATATAAGTTCACAAATGATAAGAAACAGGAAGAGTCCAGTACCTCTCCTGGACTGATCACATTATGTATATTTATTTTCCATGTGAGACTGGCTGTTTAATCTTGTAACAAAAGTGTTTGAAGAAAGGTGAGTTGCATGTAAGTTTAAACAGTAGCTGATACTCATGGCATGAGTCTGATGCCTGGTCATAGAAAGTAGAAATTGCAATTGATTTTGTTAAGCAGCCATTTCAACATGATAGAGGTCTTTCCCGCGCTCTCTGGGAAGTATCAGTTTCAGAATGCCTTGGAGACGTTACCTCATTAATTTTAATGAGAAGCCCAGACTTGCGTCTGACACAACCATAAATTGTTATTTCTGTGCGTGTATGTATGTATGTGTTTAAAAGAGCTCCCTGTGTTACTCCATGAAGGACCTGACTGTGTTGTATGCTGACGTTCTCTATTTAGGCACACGTCACCTTGGCTCCACCACACAGCTCCCTTTTATGCTTTGGCCACCCTTTGCAAATTACCTTCGTGCCTCTCCCTGCCATGCCCTGCATGCACAGACCTTCTTCCGTGTCTCAGAGAGGAGCGAGAGCTCCTCCCACTCTAGACACAACTCCAGGCTGAGGCCATACCAACACCCTCAAAATACCCTTGCTCAGGCACAGACCTAACAGCAATATATTCACATCAGTTCCACCCCATGGGCCTCACTGTCCTTTTTAAGCCCTGCAGTCCGCAAGAAGCCCCCTCAAAACCTCTCACAAGGGGCAAGCTTAAGGTTGGCCCCACACTACAGGGCTGAGAATGGACAATGACGCTGTCAGCTCCAGGATGGGGACAAGTGAGATGAAATATGACAGCTTCCTCCCCTGTTTTCCCCGTCTGACTGCCCACCCTGCTCTGTGGCTGACCTTAGAGGCACAAGCCACCAACGGAACCCACTGCTGAGGGAAAACCCCTCACTCAGAATAGCTGTCATGGGAGGGATCTGGCTTTGTACCTCCTGTAAACAAGCATCATGTAAAACTGGTGTCCTCAATGCAACCCATTCACCAGTGACCATGAGCTCAAATCCCAAGTGTCTGCTGTGGGCAGCGGTTGCTGGCTACTTAAGTGGCATTGCCACACAGTACAAAAGCCATTTGTCCCTGCAGTGATGCCATTTTCTCTTACATAAGAAGCAAAATGAACAGCAAAAGGTCACCTCCCATGGTGCCTGTGCTCCTAAAATGCCTTCTTCACACGTCTGCATTTCAAAGGTGACCCTTTTCCCCTTCTAGAAAAATCTTTGCTTCCTCTCTTTGCACAATTGCCTTACCTCATGAAGTGCTTACTTGTTCTGGGGAGCAACTTTGCAGCGTTTCTCATTGAGGTTCTCTGCCATTCCATTTTCTCAGCTACTTGTTGGGCATTAGACCACCACATCCAGCTATGGGCTGTTTTCAACCCGTATTTCTGATCCTACTCTGATCATCTCAGAACTGGGAGGAGATGCTTGATTTGTTTTTTGCAGGTTTCACTTTGCCCAGCTGCTGTCCATTCAGTGAATACCCCACACTATGGAAAAATTTACCATCCCTCTCCGTGCTTGTAGAACAATTCTTGCACACAGTTTGTCAGTCGCTTGGGTATTCCCACGCTATATATTTATATTTATGTTGTTTTCAATCTATCTCATTAAAGGCCACCCACCAGCTCTTTAAAAAGAAAGGCTGCATCTGTTCAATGAAAAAGTTACAGATCTGCATTTGTAAACTTTGATTCAACTCAGCTACTTGTGTGACTTGGGCTTCCTCCACTCTCTGTGTCTTGATTAGCGTCTGCCCTTTTGTAAACAACCCAGGTAGTTTGGCAACATGGAATCTTTGTATCTTGTGTGACTGCATACAAGAGCATTGCCATTTTGTCTTAATTATAAACGTAGGAAGTCTCCTCTATTACTGACAGTATTTCAGAATTCGAGGGTGTCCAACTCATCCCAAAGACACAAAGCAGCCTCCTCTCCAGCCTGACTGGGTACATGTAAATGGAAACCTGAAGAGCCACAGTTTTTGCCTCATTGTCAAACCTAGCAGTTAAAAGTCATTGTCCCCTCACCATACGTGCATAAATGTACTTTGGGTTTGTATGTCTTTGCTGCTTGCCAAAAGCAGCATATTTTGTTAAATGGAAAGTTTTCATTGAAAGTTTGTAACTAAATTTCCTTTGTCAGACTCATTGTTTTCTGTTGCAATTGCTTCCATGTTTATTGCAAACTAATCTGTTTTCTGCTTTCTGTTTACCCCGGCACTGTTTTCTGTGCCCTGGTATGCATCTTTAAGTAGATTCACTACCACTGGCCCACTGCTTTTTAACACTTCCAAGTGTTGGTTTCACTAGATGCACAAGTCTCTGGTCCTTGTCAACTCAAGTCCATTTCAGCAGTAACCTCCTCTTGTGGTCAGACACCACAAATCACCTGCTCTGAGGTCAGCTGCCTAACAACCATTAATGAGCAAGGTTTAGTTTCAGCCAGCAAAACTATAAAAATGGTCAAGAGCATCTCCTGACAGGGGGTCTCTTCTACAGTTGCCTCTGGGATGTTTCTTAAGGGCCAGAGAGTAATCACTGTCATGCTGGAATGGGTTGCTGATTTCTCATGCTACAGAGATAAAGCCTTCTTACTTCTCTTTTCTTGAAATACCATTTGCTCCTAGACAAGGTCAGACCTAATGAAACCCAATTCTTCTGACTCTTCACCAGGCTTTTTTTTTTGAGCATATTGACTCAATCTAGGTTTAACAGATTTGTTTCCTTCTGACACTGTACAAGACTATTAGAAGATCATTGTTGCCAGGGATCCTGGAGTGGAAGACTTCACCTGGTACATGTTGTGTGGCAGCATGCAAGGAGTAAATACCATGTCCCATTCAGACTGGTCGTAGCCAGAGAAGCAGTGGAAAAGCTTTCTCCCTAACAATTACTCTTTCTCTCGTCTTGTTTTTCATGTTTTCCTCTTTCCTCCATCCACCAGTTTTCTCTCTCCTCCCTTTCTTCTCACACCTTCCAGTGTGCTCTCTTTTCTTTCTTCCTTCAACCTTGCATTTAATTTTGCCTTTGGCTGACTGTGCAAAATTACCTCCCATCCAGGGAACAGCAATTCTCTACCCTTGGTGAGTCACTAAGAGGACTCTGTCAACAAAGCTCCCATATGAGCAGCATGATCTTTACAACCCCAGCTTTTTACATCAGATGGAGAGAGCCATGTTTCACAGAATATGGACTTGCTCTAAGGCTGAGATGTACTGTTTGAGTTTCCATTCCTCAGATGCAAGTGAATCTGAGCTTAAATGGGACATGTCCTCCAGTTCCTGCTTCTAAAAGTAGAACCCATTTAACTCAGCAGATTGCCCATATGGAACAGGCTATTTACAGCTGTACCTGAAGCTCTGATAAGATAATGGATATGTTGTAAATACCTATCATATTATGTTGCCTTTGGTTAGTGTTTGGGATTACATGTGAAACAAATGGCTCCGAGGATTGAATAACATCTCAGGCTTCCCCCTTGAAGCGAGGTGGGAACATCATAGGATTTAAATTTGTTTGGTTCACTGGAAATTTCCTAGAGACCTGGTAAAAATAAACTGATTGGGTGGTAAATAGCATGTGTTGCAGCTTCAAAGTTTCAAAGCAGAGAGTCAGGGTGGGCCATATTCCACTTGGTTCATTTCATGTACATTTCAATAAGTGAGAGTGGACCTGACATTAACTGAAATTATTAAGGACCTGGAAAAAGAGTGAAGTGGAAGAGCTGAGAATAAGGAAGCGAGCACAAAACATGCGTGCACATCATGGGGTGAAAGAGAATGTGTTCTTTCTTCCTTCCTCTGCCCTCTCTCCTTTCCTAAATTTAGTCTTCTTTCAGAGTAAAGAGAAGACAGGCTTCAGGTTGCCTCAAAGTTCTCCCAAATTCTGCTGTTGGTGATGGATGTGGGAAGAAAGTGCAGAAAATGGCTATTGGAAGAGGGGTTTTCCAGCCCAGGTAGCTGTTATAGGCAAAACCTAGGTAATGGGGATGCGAGTCAGGCCGGTCCGGAAAGAAAAAGGAAAAAAAATGCGTCATCTGTACTGTGCAGTAGCTAGAAGGACAGCAATCTCCAGCTCTTGTTTGGGGATGGTCAAACAACCCTTTCACTTTCTCTGCACTGCAGTCCCCACAGTTTACCAAGAAATACGTGCAGACCACAGTTGCTCTGCTGCCACCCACATGCCAGGAAGCAGCTGATGTGCTGCTCTTCACCAACATTCAGCATGGCTGATCTCATGTCCACTGAAATGCTTCACAGAAAGCACCCTTTGAGTAGGAGACCTTATGGGACCTGCACGTCATTTTGCTCACAGACCACACACTAACCACAGCCAGTGCTGGATGGTACATTTTCTATGTCTTCCTCTTGGAGAGAAGGGAGATCCCATTAAATGTGAAAGTTATGCTCTGCTGTCTTCCCCAGTTTCCTGTCCAGTGAGTGCTGTAAAAGCAGCTGGTTTTAACCTTTGGGGCACCAAGCAGAGCTCATCAGCATCTGTGCTGAGGTCATTAACAAGGCATAAATTTTTTTGGTTGTTTTTATTTAATTAAGTAGATTTTTCTATTTAATTGGTGAACCCATCCATCGTTTGGCTGTATGCGTCATGGTGATTATATTCACAAAGGCACTCCCAACCTGAGCTGCTGGAAAAAAGCATCCCCTGAATGATGCCTGCAACACAGCAGGAGACATGGCTCTCTCCCCATAGGAAACCATAATCAAGTTCATATGTATCACTTAAATCCACTATAATGTTTGTGCATCCAGTAAATGCTGCTTGACCCATTAGGTGGAACAACTGCAAAGTATTCAGCTCCTCTGGCGTCAGAGCTAGAACCACAGCAGAGCTACTTGGAAAGTCAGGAATATTTATAATGGCAGCACAAGTTAGCAGCTGGTCTGTTGCTCCAGGATTCAGGAGACATCAGCTCCCCTCCAGGTTCAGCTACCGTGTCTTCATTTTCACTGCCACCTTTTGTCCATCCTCTCAGAGATACAGACTCTCTCCCTCATTAAGAGCCCATACAGTGTCTAACATAACAGAGCCTTGACCCTGTGCAGCCCTAGGTCCTTCCTTCATAAATCAAGTACAAGAATGGGATTACAGCACTGTCACCCAACAGTAATAACATGTGCTCCAGGTCATAGACACTGAAGGGCAAGAATTGCTCATTAAGGAAAGGAAAAATACGGGATTTTTCAATTGACATTATCAGGGAAACATGTTCATTCATGTTTGCAGAGTTATTGTGAGAGCTTCCGGCAACGTAGATATCCTCCGATGGCAATAGGGAAACTGTACACAGCTGCTCCAGGCTAATCTCCAAAGCTGAACAAAATCCCCAGGACAGAAGGAGGATTTGGGGGCCAGAGGAAAGCCCCAGGTAGCGCTAAACTCTTGGCTGATGAGAGGTTCTGTGCTGCCCCAACCTGCCAAGCGGTCACGTATTCCTCAGCTAGAGCAGAGCTGCTAGACACAAGCCTCCAGCATTCCTGTGCTGCTCCAAGTGACTGAGGCCCTGGGGCTGGTTTCACAGGTGCTTTAGCCCCACTGCCAAACACATTTGACCTTCTACTTGGCTCAAAATGCAGCTCAGGGCCAGTGGCAAACTGCAGCCTCTGCCAACCTCAAAGGAATTCTGGCCAGTGCTGGCACCTCAGCATAGGCCCCAAGTGTCTTCGTTTCAGAGAGAAAAGACTTTCTTCTGTACATTTGCAGCCTGGCTTTTGCTTCTCTAAAGAAGAGATTTTCATTCAAGCAAAACAGCATTTGTAATCCACTCCAAAAAATAACCCATATGCTGCTGCTGCTTCTGCAAGAAATGAGGTTCTCTTGAACTTGCAGAGAAACTTTGAATTATACAATTATTGAAGAACCAAGAAAAGGAGAGAGGGCAGCCCTTGATGTAGTTTTGCAAGTCAGGTGTACTCAAATCTAATCCTGTTTGGGTGTCCGCCATCCTGGTGAGGCATCTGCATGGTGACAGGCATGGGTCAGGTGAGTTCTGCAGAAAAGGGTTGTGAAACAACTAAACCAGCCTGGCATCCTTAGAGGACTGGAAGCTAAGCCCTTCACCTTCAGAAATCTGGGAAATATTTTCCTATGTCTTGTTGGGAATTTGGTGACACAAATAACCTGGGGTTTGAACTGAAGAGATGTGGCCCTGCTGTAGAAGGGAAGGCTGCTCCTTCCATTCACTAACTTATTTGAAAGGAAGATCAATATTTGTCAGGGCTTCAGGCAGGGAAGAGGCAAAAGCAGGGCTCAGGGCTCCTGCATTAGTGCATTAATGGGGGACTTGTGGAGACCTGAGTTCAGCTCAGTTGAATTCACTGAATAGTCTGGGGATGGTCATTTCATCTCTGGTTCCTGGGTTGTAAAAGAGAAGAAAACTTCCCTACCTCAGAGTAAATCCCTTGGTTCTTGTCAAGCACTTAACTGCTGCAACAGTGAGGGCCATATAAATTATAATTACACTGAGTGCCTGGTGCTGCTGCCCGGAACTAGCACTTCATTCTTTAGTGCACCAAATTTCTTTTTGGTGGGGAAATTAGCTGCTGCTGCTGCAACCCTAATTAGGTTCCCTGCCTTGAATGACTCATTTCAGCATATAGAAATCAGATTTCTTTGTCTCCAAAAAAAGCTTGAAATCTTGTTTTGGAATTCAAACCAGGTTATATTTGCCCATAACACACAGCCCCCAAAGTCTGGTTAGGACAGGGTGGGGAGCCAGGGGTGTTAAACTTAGAAACGGATTTAATTAACGTTTGCTGTTTATTGCTTGCTTCCAGAGTTCATCCAGGTTAGGAAAAGAACAAGGAATGGGTCACCCAGTGTTTACATGGGGCTTTTGAAGAATGGCCCAGACATTTATTTCTCTCCCTTGTTTCTTCAAACATTCTGAGTTTAAAGCTATGGCTTAATTTTGGAGACAAGGAAGGGGGATGTTGGTTCAGAGAATGGTTAATAGGCAGTTGTAGGAGGCAGTATGCACTTCTCTGTGCCACCTTTAACAGCAGCATATACTAACTGTTCAGCTTGTTGCATGCAGGAGGGGGTAGGAGAGCCTCAGCACAAGGGTGACAATTGAATTCTATGCTTTGTAGCATTTTGGTCATTCATCTTCATACTTCCCCTGTGGAGGATGATTTTCACTCTCTGTGTGTGCTAAGAGGATGATAAATAAGCATCTTGTGACTGTTTCAGTAAATCCCAGAAGTACCTTTCTTGCAAGGTGTTTCTTTGCACTCCCTTCCATGCAGAGCCTGCATGCCCTGGCTATACATCCATTCCCAACAGGAATGGACAGATCTGCCACATTGTGGGCAAAGGGGTAAAGAAATGTATTAACACAGTGGGCCACTTTGTTCTGGTCCTGACAAAGTCTTTCTGCTTCTTCGTACTGCATCTGCACCTGCACACACAGCAATACAAGCACAGACAGAGATGTGAAGATGGACCTGCTGGAGAGACAGGCTGTGCAGCCCCAGAGTCCTTTTGGGTTTTACTGAGCTCGGGAAAGGGAAGGAGTGGCCAGCCTAACTGAAGGAGGATGCCATTTACTTCTTTTCTCCCAAATGAGTCATCCCCAAATCAATTTTTCATTTAAAATAATGTTACTGTGCACAATATGAAGAATTGGGTTTCAGGATCTGATGAGCCTGTCCAATGGTATGGAGCAAGAAGCCAAATAATTTAAATAGCTGTTATCAGACTGGTATAATCACGACAGGAAGCTCCAGCAGTGCTCTGAAACTTGGGAGTTACAGAGGAAGGACTGGGAAATGATTAAGCCAGAAATTTGCACTGTGCAAGTGCGAAAAAAGAGACACAGTACTTTTTCAGCCATTGAGTTTTCCTTTTTTTTCTCCCTGATTACATAAAAGAGGGAGAGGAGAGGAGAGGAGAGGAGAGGAGAGGAGAGGA
>JANRGW010029987.1:0-16716 GCA_024733675.1 Psilopsiagon aymara
CCCTGCCCATGGCAGGGGGGTTGGAACTGGATGATCTTAAGGTCCTTTCCAACCCCAACTATTCTATGATTCTATGCCTGCTGCTCCCCAAACCAGGTGGTGGAGCCCATGTTTACACAGTTTTAGAGGTGGTGGAGCCCATGTTTACACAGTTTTAGAGGATTCCAGCTGGCTATGGCTTGCTTGGAATCTCTGTCTGCTCAAAGCAATAATTACAGTACCTTAGCTTTGGTAAGCCCACTTTTCTCCCCTTTTTCTGAATATGCTGGCTTCAAAACAATTTCCTAGAAACGTGGCCTGTGGACCTTCTTTTACAGTAATGGTCACAGGCATCCCTACAGTCATCCTCAGCGATGCCCATCACGCCTGCGAGGGTGCCCACAGCTCTGCAGAAAACTCTAGGAGGTAGCTCTGATCTCATCACCCCATCAAGATCCTCGAGCACCGGCAGCCGGGCTGCAGCACCAGCCACAGCTCTGTGCCCAGCACACACAAGCAAGTGTCCCCAGACAACAGCTCTAACAGCCATTCCAGCGATAACCCAAGAACTCTGCAGGGAGGTTTAAGGCTTGCTGCAGGTCCAGGAGAGGTCTGAGACCTGGGTACAAGTACCTGAAACAGCAGAGCCTATGCCAAGAGCTATGTGCTCCATAACTCAAACACCAAGCCCAGAGCTGCCTTTGACTGGATGTTAAATCAGGATCTGTTTCAAATAAGGATGATCTAATCCCACAGAGGTTTTAAGTGGGTTCCTCCTTGTTTCTCTCCACTCTTTCTCAAGACCTCAAGGCAGAATTACTCTCAAACATGGGAATTCCACTTCTTCCATTGTCTCAAAACACCCTCCCTGTAAGCTCTGTAATACACAAACCATGCATTAATGGAGTAAGCCGGTGTTAAATACTCCCATGGTGAGAAGGGCCTCTACACATCAGTCCCCCAAGCAGGTAGTATGTTCGCCCCCCCTGGAGCCCTGCAGATACATAAGGTCTGATTAGCATTTCCAGCCATGAGCTCACTCTGTAGAGCACAGCATTAAGCAAAATGATTCTAAGCTGCAGCAGTGGGAGAAGCATTCAAGAGAAGGAACAAAGAGAAAGAGAAGAATGTGAACATAAGTAAGCCTGTGCAAAAGGACAAAAGAGAGAACCAGTGCACAGGGACAGGGAGAGGATGCAAGAGAGACAAGATACATGAGGTTAAACTACTGTGCCAATGGGGAGCTTGCAGGTTGCTAGGCTTCCAAGTACACTGTGCCTGTGCACAGATGCTATTTATGGGAACATGCCAGAATCAATAGGCAGAAGATTTTTATTCAACATCCTTATTAATGAACTGAAACAAAGGCAAACAGCATATTAATTACAACTGCAGACGATGCTAAATTTTGAGTAGCAGGAGAGAGCTAAGAAACACAAAAGGATCCATGCAGAATCAGGGAAAGTAAGGCTCAAAATAAAGATCTGCCTTGATAGAATAAGCAAAGTAATGTAGTTCAGGGTGTGAGAACTGCAGACAGGGACAGATGCCTGGGGAAACAGGAGCTTGCAAGGAGGATCACCAACAGCTCATAAAATATTCTCAGTGTGCAACATGATAAGGCAACAAGACATCAGTATGATTTTGAACAGCAGGCACACAGGTATCATCTCACTGCCAGAGAGAAGCAATGAAAACCATACCAGGCAAATTGTTTAAAAATGGATGGGATGGGAGACCAACAGCAATAAACATTTGAGCAATCTTTTTCAGAACAGCTCTTTATCCCCATGGCTGGGCTTCCAGAAAACCTTTATTATGCCCAGTGCCAAACTCTCCTGAAAACCTGAGTATCCTGAGGGCTGACCTCTTATGAAGGAGAAGATATTGACACAGTCTGTGACTACTTCACAGGCATCAGGAAATCATCCTCTCCTCTAAGTGGGTATTTAAATTGGAGCAGATCTCTTCTGCCAAAAAATTCAACTTGGTGGTAGGATGAATATAAAAATTGGAACCTCTTCCATTTCTGAAACCTGGACTAATTAGAAACATGGTATGCATTTACTGGTTGTGAATCCAGTAGATTCCAGGTTACTTTTGACTTTTACCTGTGCATAAAAAACCCACACACAAATAGATTAAACCAAGAAGCCAAACAAGCACTGAGTTCACTCTGCCATCTGAACGGACAATGCTGGCTCCTGAAAGAGATGAGATGACTGGAGATCCTTCTTAGGCACAGATTACAAGGAGACACTGTACTGGGTAAGAACTATCTACACATTACTAATGTCAAACATAACCTAGTTTCAATGAGCAAATCTCACTTATCTCTGAGGGACAAAACACCAGATATAAATCCAGTAGTGGTGAAACCAGATCAATGGCACAATCACAATGGTGCTACTGTCAATATATAAAACATCTTTAAAATATAGAACAGTGACACGTGACTGTTCTCAAGGAGCACCAACACACAGAGCCTGGCACAAACCAGTGCCTGCAATGCCTGCCTGCAGAGGGGCTGTGAGGAGAGAAGGGAAAGCAGAGCAGCAACAGGAAAGGGAATCAGTCCTTGCCAGTAGCACTGCTGACTTCTCCCTGACATGTGGCTAAAAACCTTACAGTCGCTTGCAGAAGTAAGGGACCTGGACACTACATTCAACCAGAGCAAAGTGACTACTTTGAACCTAGCACAAGTCTGGGGAGCCAGCCTCCTCGCAGCTTGGTTTAGGTGAGTTGTGCCAAACACAGATCACACCACAGCCCCATTTTCCAGTGATGCTTTGGGGTTAGGCAAGCTTTGTGAACATTTGAGCTTTTTCACATGTTGCAAAGTGCAACAAATGCTTTTCTGAACCTGATACAGCAAATCACAGACTCAGTTTTAAGTCAAGTGATTACAAATCTTACATCAGCCTGCTCCGGGATGCATTGCAAGTGCCAGGAACTCCCTGACGATGTCTGTCTCACCTGGTCTCACCAGGACCAACATGTGAGGGAAAGAGCTGGCTACTCCAAACAAGACAGATTACATACCTTACAAGATCACATCAGTGGCTAGCCTAGCCCACCCGGTATGCTTTGCCAATGGGGGTAAAAGGAGCTGCTACCCAGAGGACGCACAAGAAAAAAGAAATAAATAAATAAGGGAAAAAAAGACCACACAGGCCAGATATTGTTGCAGGAACAGTACATGCACACTGGTAGACTTCAAGATGTCGCATTTCACACAGAGTATGTGGAAAGTAATTACCAAGGCTGGAGCCTGTCCCAGAGTTGTTATCGCACTTGCTCTTACCAGGAGGATGACAGATCTTGATTCAAGACAGCCTTCAAGGGTCAGAGCCTTCGTTTTATGTCTTGTTCTGAGGACATCAGCCCCATTTACTCCTGTGCTGGTACAGCACCCAGTGCAGACAGCTCGGAAAAAGCTGTACAAGCACTGCTCTCTGCTAGGATGGGCCACTATCACTGACAGATACAGCCCTAACATAGATTTTGGCAGCTGCTGCTCCCATGGCCTCAAGTGAGCAGGTAAGGGACCCCAGCTGGGACTACTAGATCCCTCTTCAGACTGCTGAGCACTTACCCTATCTCTCCATGGTATCCCACTCAGTGGGGGCTACAGCATGTGGAAAGATCACAAGCCAGCAAAGAAAGACAGGAGCACCAGCAATGAAACATGAACCAGATAAACACCCAGCGTGCTCACTGTGGAGACAAACAGGATGGGAGAAATCTGCATACTTTAGCTGTGCAAAACACACACTGTTTGAACCTCCTGCAGAAGACCATCTGGTTTCTGGCTGCGGTTGCCTTTCTCCTACGCATTATGTTGCAGCCGCCTCCTGCCCAGCCCCCTGATGTAAAGCACCACTCACAGCCAACCTACAGCATTATTTTGTATCTGCTCAAGGAGCTGTTCTTTGAGTGGTGTTTAGGGCTTTCAGTTGCTATCATGTAATAGTATTAGCTCTCCTACTGCCATTCTTTGAGTACAGCTTCAGAACCACGGAGCACCCTGTTCTGCTAGAGGTCTCACTGCTGGGTGATGACTCTCTGTTTAGCCTACAAGATCTGATGGGTTCCCAGGCCCAGCTGGGAGTGCTTGAAATTATACTCAGCAAAGGCTTATAGGTTTTTGCACACAGTGCCTCTAGCAGTTCAAGGATAAGGTGGCAAGATACAGTGGATACAGGAGGAAGCGTTTCTTAAAACAATAAATTCTAGTGACACTCATGGCTGAGAAAGCCCATCTTTTGCTTGGGGAAGAAAACCAACACAAGGGCTGTGCGTCACCTGTAGACATCTGTTACCACTTCAACAATAGGGCAGCTAAAAATAACTGACCTTAAAAGGCTGTTGAATGATGAAGACATTTTGTGCCATGACGCCCTTTGGTGCAAATACTCTCTCCACATCTGGAGTAGCCAGCAAAGTCAGAGGAAAACCTTCATGTGACAAAGCCTGGCAAAAAATTTTCATCTCTATTTTTTTTTTCCATTCCCGTATATAAAGGGATGACTTATTTGTATATATAACTATTTGAGGATTACAAATAACAGGGATGGACATACAACATTTGTCCATTTCCATACCAGCATTCTACCTCTGCTTATTCAGCCAGATCAAAATGGCTTGCTAGTGAATGTTAATAACTGAATACATAAAACCTGAGGTCTTCCATCAGGCTACAAGAACAGCATGACCAATACAAACAGCAAGTTGCTCAAGCACAAAGTGAACATCACAAAGCTGACTGATGGCTGTAAATACGCAACACTTCTGTATATCACAGTGAGCATTTTTTCCTTCCTGAAAATCGAATTACAGCTGCATAACCGGCATCTGCCTTCTCCTCGCTTGCAGGTTTTTGCTGTTACTCAGTGGCAGGTTTAGGACTAATGAACCACATCAGCTAACCCAACCAAACCAGTGAAAGCTCTTCCACTACTGTTGTGCCATGCATTTCAGTAGCTGCACCATGCTTGGCCTCTTCTGAATGCTTCAGAGACCCTCTGCTTCACTACACACACAAACAGCAGTAGAAGATTCTCTCCCAGGTTAACACACGGGCTCAGATCAGACATGCAGCCAACTATTTTATGGTGCCTGGTAACACAATGCTTTTTCCTGCTTTCATTAACTAGGTAATACAAGTTCTGGGATATATTTTCTTAAAATGCCATATCTGCCCTCAGAAATGAAAGTTTTCCTACGCCAAATTAAATCAACACTTGGTCTATCCAAACATCTAATTTACAAATGCCAGCTGATGTCATGCATTGCAGTACTGAGAGGGCCAGGTCCAACATGCATTATTAGGTCTACACTAGATATCAAGTCTTCAGTACACATCTCTACTTATGTCCCTCCAGGACAACCTTGGAGATCTCTTCCTCCATAGCAGTCAGATGCAAGGAACAGTAACACGGCACTTAATCCACATCATCCTACCAAAAAAGTCTCATTTCCTGACCTGGAACTACATGTGCCAGGGAGGGAGAAATTTTCCACCTTAGTCTCTAAATTGCTGCCAAGAAGAAATGCTGAATTAGTGCTCAGGTTCTGGGAAGGAAACACTTCTCTGCTAGCAGACTGAGTCAATTGGCCAATCCACTGTTCACTGAGCCCTGCTAACTATCAAAGGCTGGCATCAAAAGCACCTTGGGCTGCTTTCAAACTAGCAACAGAGAGATAAAAAGCACCAACATGCAGCAGCACCAATTCCCTGAGCTGCCACCAGTACATGCCAGCTCTCATGGGGAGCTGTGCATTCCTGGGCAGACCAAATGTGTGAAATCTCAGGCCAGAAGCAGGTTCGTCTATAATTAGATGTACTTATCCTCTGAGCTACTCTGAATTGAACCAAGAGAGAAAGAGATAAAAGGAAGCACATCAAAGACAGAGGGAAAGCAGAGCTCTAGAGCCACAGAGGAGTTCAGATAAGGCCCTTCTCCTGCCCCTCCGCACCCCAGTGGAGGAGCTCCAGGAGAAGCCATCTGTTGCATCCTCTTGGCCCTGCCATATCACCAGCTCATGAAATCCAGGCCATCTCTGCTTGGATACACATGCCTGTTATGCATTTTCAGGAACATTCCCCAGAGCCAGCCCTTTTGGCTGAGTACACAAAAGACTTTATTCCGGTTGGAATAGCAGAAACGTTCACATTGACAACTGCAGCCAAAGCGACATAAATAAAGCCAATAAAGCAATGGAAATCGTGGCTGACAGCAAGTATTCCATCTAATCCTAAAATTCCCCTAGGAAGAAAACACAGATTCCCTGAACTCCCCAGCAACTGAAGACTGCCTTAAGATGCTGAACAGTTTATACATATTTTTAGATGAGGAGGCTGGAAGATTCTCTCGTTTCTCTGAAATTTTTGATGATGCTTATGTGTAGCCCCTCTCAGCTCATTTGAGTCCTGCGTCATCACAAAACCATGGGCAGATTTTACTTCTCCCCCAGTGACCTCACTGCTGTCCTCAATCCAGCTAGGGCTCTGATGGTTTTCAAATGCTCTGTAAATGCCAAGGAAGAATTAATGCCAATTTTGTCTCTTTTTTCAAGGACGGAGCAAAGAAACAGTGCCATTAGCACGGCACTCAAGAGCCCTTCGTTCAGCTGTAGCTCTGCCTCAAGGAAGAAGGATTAGTTATTTAGCACTCCTGCCCATTACTGATCAAAGCTGGGTGATGGCAGGGGAATGGCTTCATCCTATTGCTCACACTGTGCATGCTGGCAAGACCACCCAAAGCACACAGTCAGGGAACAGCAGCTTCTGGGCTATTAGAAACAAAGATGAGGCGTGCTACATACTCGTGATATGGGCAAACTGAAAGCTTCCACCTTTTACAATCTCTAGGCATGGGGCATAGCAAAGGAGCAGGGCTTATCAGGGAGCAAACCCCCTTCGAACTGCCAGGCCTCCAGGCGCAATTCGCTGGGGAGGCAGCAGCACCTTTGTCCCAGCTCCGTGCTAACAAACAGGATCCATTGCACAGAACAGACCCTGCTCCAACCTCCCAGGCCAGCCAGTGGCTGTTGAAGCAAAGCTCTGATGGTTTTGACTTCTCAAGACTTCAGACTCTGGATGATGTAGCTGCTCATCTGTATCACTACATCTTGTCCAGATGCTTTGTGCCTGATTCACTTTTATGCTGAAAAGTGAAAAAACCTTTTCCCCCACTTCCCAAAACCAACCAGAGCTCATAAAAAAGCCTGTTACAAAAAAATGGCCTCTCCCATTTGAGCCTCAGAGCTGAGCTGCAAACGCTACACCCCATTAAAATCATAGAATCATAGAATAGTTAGGGTTGGAAAGGACCTTAAGATCATCTCGTTCCAACCCCCCTGCCATGGGCAGGGACACCTCCCACTAAACCATATCACCCAAGGCTCTGTCCAACCTGGCCTTGAACACTGCCAGGGATGAAGCATTCATAACTTCCCTGGGCAACCCATTCCAGTGCCTCACCACCCTCACAGTAAAGAATTTCAGAAGGCACAAGCTTCTTGCACCCAGCAGAACATGCAGCAGGCAGGTCAGTTACCCAGGGCCATCAGGTTAGAGGATGGTGCCAGATGAACGACTGGTCCCTGTGCCCCTCCAGCCCAGCTCTGGTCCTGTGGGGAGCTCTAACACAGGGAGAAGACCCACACACTGAGTCTCTACCTTCACCTACTCAGCAAGATGTTTTTCATGTCGTTCACTTCCCCACCACCACCTGTGTATACACTGCATAAGGAGGTCAGCTTTCATCTGCCTGCTCAATAGTGGCCAGGCAGTTTACAGCCAACTCAAGCACACAAGTCTATCCCTCTGCATCAAACGCACGAGCCAAATGCAGCGGAAAACAAGGAGAGCCTTGCTATGGCTCCTTCAAGGAGGTCTGACTGCACTTGCATTTCTGCCTCACTGCAGCCGAATCCAACTGACTACAGCCAGGGAAGGAGCAGCTAAGAGGGAAAATTATCATCTACGACCATCAATTACAACTGATTGCTTCAGTTAACTATAAACGTCCTATTTTCCACACCAACAGCTAAATGCATTCTGGATATAAGTTATAACCTCATGGTTAACTTCTGGCCAAAAGAATTATTAAAAGGCAAACCCCTTTTTTTATACCCTCAATCCCCCATAAAATACGGAGTTTCTGACATTTTCAGACATGCTGCCATTTCCAATGTATGTGCTGTTACCCAACACCCATACGTTTCCCTTCTCTAATGCCATGGTAATGGCCTTGCCTGAAGGATCACCCAAAGGGAGCAACAGGCACCAAGCAGGAGCTCAGGACTTCTCTCCTTTCACCCCATGTGCTGCCACAGCTCAGATAATCCATTTCCAGTCTTTCCCATCAGGACCTGCTTTTGCCACTCAGCCCAAGCACTTCTCTACATGAGCTGCATCCTCCTGCATCAACTCCTCCCCCTCCATTTATAAAGAATATACAGTAAGCCTCACAAACACCTTGTCTCACCCTGGCCGCCAGCTTCTCTCCAACCTCTTGCATACCCAGGAGGACACAGGGAGCTTGTCTGTACACCCCAGACCTCGACTACAGCAACTGCTGGTTAGAGCCGCACAAACCCCTTCCAGATGCCTTCTCCCTTGCTTCTGGAATGCCACCTAAGGTCTGGGCAGAAGTCCCTTCACAGATCCAGGTCTCACAGGCACAGAAGGCACTACAGCGAGGCCTAGTTGGGGAAGATATGAAACACGCAAAAATACAAACTCAGACAACGAACAGAGCCAAAGAGCTAGGCAAAGCACAGAGTCCAATCAAGAAGAGCTCCTCCAGTTGCCAAGGCCAGGTTATTTTATTCTGAGCCACTCAGAACACCATCTGAGAAGCCAGTGGCCAAAAATGGGTTGAGAAAGATTCTAATTTCAGACTCCCTCCGGAAATCCCCATCCTCCCAGTGCTGAGATCCCTGCACAAGAGGGATGGCGTGCAGGATTCCTGATGCCAGCATCTGACAAACAACCCTCCCCTCTTTTTCATACCAGCCTTGCTTTACTTAGCACAGTAATTGTTAACGCTGCAGTTCTCAGGGGGGCAGCACATTTTATTGTTAGCCTAGATGGTAAAAATAAAATCTGACTGCAAGAAATTGCTTGGCTTCAATTATAACATCAGTGTTAATTACAAGTGCAACTGTAATTGCAGGGAGGGAAGGCGGAGCGGCAGCGTGGAGGACCCATAAATTCTGGTTGGCAAGCCGACATTTTCCAAACCCAGCCCTCCCAAGGGAGAGAGCAGGGCTTTTGCCTCCTTGACAGCAGTTGCAGCAATCCCAGACAAGTAGGTAGGAATGGCTCCCACTGTTCTGTCTGTTGGCATCTCCTGGAGAAGAAGCATCTGATCTGCTCTCAGCCCCTTGAGACTTTCTCTGATGCCAGCACAATTCTGACCAATGTGTTCTCTCTACTTGAGGAGACTCATGCATGGAAACTCCTCAGAGCCTGTGTACTGCTGTCCCCACCGCCACTTCCTGTCTTTTGTAGCCAAACACAAAAAGCTAGAGCCACAAATCTCTGTTGCCTCCCCAGAGCCTACCTGGAGAACTAGCAGGGTAGTGCTGGAAGAGGCATCTCACACTTCTGCAGCCCTTGGCTGGGCCTCTGTGTATATGACACAGGCTGGGGATACTAACAAACCCCCTCTGCTCTTTCCTTCATGGAGCTGCTTCATGGGGCTGCTTCTCCCAAGCCCTCAATGCCAGGGGGAAGCCTCCTGTCCAGCTCAGCAGGAATAGAGGCAGAGATTATTACCTTTGCTGGATCCAGCTCTCACCTCTGTCTGCATCACACAGGTCAAAGGGAAGATATATTTGAGATTCCTCTGGTTTGTCTGGAGCATGGCTCAGAGCAGCCAAGGGCCCGGCAGTGCTTTAGACCAGGTGAACATCCCACTGTCTAAACACCAACAGCTTCACTACTTACCCAATCATGCTACCCAACTGCAAGAACCCATTAGGATTGACTTGAACCCACCTTTGAGAACAACAGGACCAAAGGGCTATCACATACATCCGTGGGAAGCTCTGTGCACACAAAGAGATTTTTTTCCCCATTTCTTTATCATATTCACAGTGACCATGTGACATACAGCATGGAAAACAGAGGGAAACAAAGCAGAGCACCACCAACGCACAGGGGATGAAATTAAGACAGGGAACAAAAATATATACTTAAAGCTGAACATCATGAACTTCACAGACAAGACCTTAAGGAGACATCTCCTGCAATAATTAAAACAAAAACACTGGGGATAGGAAAACATCTGGTGAGTGTAAGTGTTCTCTACAGTACAGCATCTAAGAGTAGGATCACCTCTCATGTCCACTGCTAGGTGGAGGGCACGCTCTGCTCTACAGCGGACACATTGCTCAGACTGTTTCCAGATGCAAAAGACTAGGGAACAGCATATTACAGCCACCCCCAGGACACGTGTCACTTCTAAGGAGAGAAGTACCATTTGGGAAAAGACACTGCTCCTGTCAGAGGTGACAGAAGTTCAGCTCTTGATGCTAGGGGGGGAAGGAACAAACCAAGAACTTGATTAAGAGAGACAGCTGTAAAACCATGTTTTCCAATGGGCTAGGGGAGGAAACGTGCTGGTTTACACCTCATATATATATATATAGACATATATGGATGGGTGGACGCAATTTGTATTCTGAAGGTCCACCTCTTCTCAGCTCATCTAGTGGACCAGCTGCTGTCTTGAACTGCTCTGCACTGCAGAGCTAAGGGCTGACAGAAACCAAGGCTGGCCTGCTGCATGCCACAGAAACCTCCCAGCACTGCTCACTGCTGGCACTATTCTGAGAGCCAGCAGACAGATTGCTCCTGTGAGTAAGCCGAGGTAAGGTCCTCCTGTTCACTGAGCCCCTTTCACGAAGGTGGTCACAGGCACCCCTGCAGAGGTATCTCAGAGGAAAAGCATTTGCTAGCTGTTTCCAGACACAAAACCTTGCCTACAGAATGACCTGTGCATAACCATTTTGCAGGGCCTGGGGGATGCTCCTGCAACAGCAGCAACAGGAAGAGTAACAGTAATAGAAGTTTTAAACAAATGCTTGAATTTCAGGTCTGTGAAATGGAGACAATATTTCCACTCCCCTTTGTCTAGAGATATTGAGTGGAACTTCCTTGAAGCTAGGATGTTTTTGTTTACAGCCATCTGTGCAGAGTTCCTAACGCTGCACACAGAAATGGGTAACGACTAAACCCAGTTACTAACCAAAAAGCCTGTAGGTGGCACTCCAGAATACACAAGAAATGCTCAAGACCAATAGAACTTGCATCTGCAGTACACAACAGCAACATGTGCCTTGCTACATACCAGAAGGGCTGAGAAAGAGGTGATGATCTCTGTGGCACCCCCAGGCACCACAGTAACTCAAAGTGCTAAAACCACCAATTGCTTTAATCTCTCCAGGATCCATCCAAGCAGCAGGACTGGATCCAGACCAGTGCCTGGGAGCAGCTTGCGTTTTGGCAGGGGTGCAGCTGGGCAGCATCGCTGCTCCGTCTGCGATCTCAGCTCAAGCACAGGGGAAAGCTGTGGGTAAGCATGGCACAGGGCCCACCACGGCGGAATATGATCAATCTGGCATTGTCAAGAGCACTAAAACGTCTCCTAAATGATGCTGAAACAACAGAAACAAGCCTCCCCTCCCATATGAGCACCATTAGAGCGAGGCTATCCATCTTCCCCTCCTATCCCAGACTCTGGCAAGGTGCACCCATGTGCAAACCAATGTCCACTCGGCTATCAGGCAGCTCTGCAAGACACGTCTGAGTGATGCAAGGTTTCTGGAGGGCCATGCCTACACCACTGTTTAAAGCTGTTAGTACTAATAATGCTCAACAACCTAAAAGGAAAGGTTTTTAAGCAGGTAAACAGCTTAATCTTTAGTGGGTTATTCATATTTCCTATAATGCGCTTAACTACTCCCACTGCTTCCTCCCAAGCCCCCTGTGAAGGCTAAAATGCACCTTTTTCCAGCAAATTCTGAGCCCCTTACACATCATGTAATCCCCCAGAATGGAGTCTTTAAGACAAAGAAGCTACCATGAGCCCATCAAAAGAAACTGTTAGCAGCAGAACCACTGGGCCCCACAGTGAAACATGCTGGTCATTTTCTCTGTACAGGGATTTCAGAGGTTTTTTGCCTTGCCTTCCTAACCCAAACAGACAACCCCACTGGGACTGCAAGAGGATGGAGCTGGATAGAACAACGAGGATCCTGGTCAAAAAGCATAGTTTAATGGCACATTACAAACTTAGGTGAAAAGCTGTGCACAGCTTCCTAACAAGTGGCCTGTGGAAGGAGGTTCAGCATGTCTAGTCCAGAAGAGGCCACTGGCAAATCACAGCCACATCCACAGCCCCAGCTGGCCATCAGGACCCCTGTGCACAAGTTCATTCCTGGGGAAGCTGCAAGCTGACCCATCACGCCACCCCTGATTTCTGGCCCCACTGACAAGTGAGGTGCTCCCACCTTGCTTCAGTTCCTGATGTGAGTCTGCCAGGAATGGTCATACCCCTTCATACCTCTCCACAGTGGCTGCTAAGCACCAGGAGCCCAAAGCCCTGCACAAGCAAATGGACAGAGAGACCTGAAGGGGAAGATCCATGTGCCAGCTTCCTGGCGCTGCACCACCCCTAGGCTTTGTAGGACGGCTGGTGAACTGGGTACATTTCCTCAACAGCTCCCACCCCTTTCCAAGCCTTGAAACCCAGAGTGCAGGGATTCCCCAGAGCAGCAGCTGTCAGCTATGAAACAGCACAGACACAGACAGCAAAACACCAAGAGGAAGGAAGGACCAGTTAACATAAGCTGCCTGGCTCTGGACCAGGAGGGAAAGAAGAAGGGCAACAGAGTCTTCTTGACACGCCACTGTCCCCAGCCACATCAGGCTGGTAAAGAGAAAGCTCCCAGTGAGAACAGTCAGGCTGGCAGAGCAGGGGACATTACAAACACACAGTGCCAGTGGAATTTGCCGGGATGGCTACACGGCTGTCCCATGGCACAGCCCAGAGCTGCTTGATGCCTTGCACATACAATCGGCTACCTCTTGGGTCAAGGAAGTTCCCAGCTTGTGGAAAATTTTGACATGAGTAATTTTATTTGTTTTGTTCAGCTTGGACTGAAACCGAATTTCAGAGGCACTGTGAAGGCCCGAAAGCCTATGTTTTAATCAGTTCATCTGTACATCCCTTGAAAGACAATTCCCTTGGGTGAGGTGGCTGCAGCACCCAGAACACTCTTTGGGATCCCTTGTGCAACCCTGGCTCCATGTGGGGTGTAGGAAGCTTTAACACAGGCTTCAAGGCATTAGTGCAGGAGACTATGGGATCAGGGGAGCACAACTAAATCTGAGTAAACAGCCAGCTAAGCCTTTGCTTGGCAGCATTTTTTCGTTGTCTATTATATACAGCTGGATAAATGTCAATAAATTACCAATGGAAATGAGCCCTGCTGAGCAGGCAGTTTGGCTTGAACAGCTGCTTTCTAGGTGGTACAGTGGCATTTCAGCTCCATTTAGCAAGCAGTGGTGAACTGGGGATTACCAATTGCCTTCAGGGTTGGGAAAAAGGAAAGTAAACCCTGTAGAGAGAGACGGAAGCACCAGGTCTACCCGAGCCCCACAGCTGAGAACTCTTAGATTTTGATGCCTTAGAGGAGGAGAAAGAAAAAAGCCAAGTGGGCACTGGTGAGTCATGGGAAGCGGCATCCCTGAGGTCATACCGGGCACCCACAAACCACTCTCTGCACACCTGTTCCTGAAGCTTACCCATGGAGGAGAAGTGATGGGGAGCACTGGACAGAGCAGAGCAAGTTTTGCCCAAGATCACTGGGAAGCTCTCCTCCCAAGTCCCAAGCAAGCTTGGGAAGAAAGAGAAAACCATGGAATGGATGCAACCAGGGCTGCAGCTCCTCCATTTGTACCCTTCAGCTTACACTCATCTCTGCACTTACCTGACACTCCAGCCTTACACAACCTCTCCATGCCAGCCCTGCTCCCAAGTCTGGCTGGCAGCCTCACAGCCGGTGTGCACAGGGAAGGTGAAGCTCTGAACTGGGACACATCTGATTGACACTTCTTCCTTCTGACACATTGCTGGTTGGCTCCTTCCAGAGCGCAGTGAGGTGGGTTTAACTTAAAAACAGCAACCTTGCTTTTATCTATTCTGCAGGAGTCCCTCAGAGTGACCTTGGACATAGGTCTACAGTGTGACAGCAAGCTACTTTTGTCTGACATGTTCTGCAGGAGATCCTGTGTTTTCACCTTGACCTGGGACAGCGACAGACCTCACAGCACCCAGCTGCAAGAGGGGAACACAGTGTCCTGCAGGCTGGAGGCAGTGCACTCCCTCCCTGCTACAAAGCCCCTATAAAAAACACCAGCCAAACCCCCGTAAAAACTTTGTGGTCTGCTTGAGGGTGGCTGTTAAAAATAATGATGTTGAGAAATGGGAGGCTCTCACTTTCAGAAAGAAAGGCATTAAGTTGCAAAGTCGTTGAGACCTGTTTATTATTTAGCATCTGTTTAATTTCAACTAGGAAAAAAGTACCTTGGAGGACAGAGGGCTGAATTGGTAATACAATCCTTTGGCTCCAGCCTGAGCAAGTCTTGTAATTAAGACACAGTGAAATCAGAGATTATTTGAACTTGTCTTCTTGGAAAGACAAAAACAGATAAAAAGAAAGCTCACCTCCCCACATGCTATGGGTCCTGAAAGAGCTGAAAGCAAACCACAGGCTGTGTGCTCTGGCCACGCAGCTCCGGTGGGCTCTCCTGGTCTCCCCAGCCATCAAGCTACGGCCAAGGTAAACAATGAAATCAGCCTGAACACAACCAGGAAAAGGGAGGGGAGAGGCGTAGAGCTCACAGGAGGAAACCGAAGCAAAATACAGCCCCCCCCCCCCCAGTCTTTGCTGGTCTTGAGTGAGCTAGTTAACAAGGGCAGCCAGTCAAAACCCAGGTCCCCACCAGGGACCCAGAAACAGTTTCCCAATTAAGAGCTTGTCAGAGGATGGTAACTGACAGAAGGGTTCATTTTCCAGCTGCAAACAGCAATGGTGGCTGTGTCTAAGGGTTTAAGACAGACTGAGTTATCAAAAGCTGAACCAGTGAAAAAGAGTTAGGAATTCCTCAAACAGAAGAAATAAACCTGGTTTCTAATGCACTTGGCTGGGGCTTTTTGATGGGCATGTCCATACTACTTGACGGCAGCTTAACAACCCGAATTCAGTCTGCGAGTTCCCTGCAGTAGAGACCCTTCTTAATTCAATTTGCATATAAGAGTCCCAGACCATTACATTCTCCATCCACTCAAAAGCTCTCCAAAGTGGGTCTTTTACCCTAGGAATTTCACCAGGTGGAAGTAGTACTTTATCTTTCATCCTCTTGGGCACTCTCATGCACTCGACACAATACGCATTTCTGCCCGGTGAAGGATGATGCTGACATCCATCATCTATTAGCCCCACAAAACCTGAGAAACCTTGCATGATACTGCAGTGCTTCTATGTAGCTCTTATCCCAGCATCATTCTGTAGGGAAGAAAGGAGAACCTCACTGTAGGATGGAAGTAAAGATGCTATATTTCATATTCCCTTTTCCAGACCAAATCCTCAGCTAGCAGGAAGAGCACAGCAAGCTGCCTCACCTCAAAAAGCACAGCAAATCTTATTTCCTCCTTGCCAGTGTGTTACAGAAGAAAACACACGACCTTTTAAATTTTATCTAATGAGATGTATTCCTCACCTTCCCCAAGAGACAGAAGGATGAGGTGATTTTCTGCCAGCAACTGGAGCAGAGAGATGTGTTCATAAAGTAACAAGCAGCAGCAGCAAATGGAAGACAAACGCCGTTCTCTATCAGACTTTAAACCTAAATATCAGCTGTTTGTCTCTTTTTGGTTAGAAAACCCGAAACAACAACCCACTAACCACCAGAATAACCACAAACCGCTCACTATAACCGGAAGGAGAGTGCCTCCCGTTTCTACAGCAACCGCGGCCCCAGCGCGGCGCTGGCAATGGCATCCCGGCAGCGGCCGTGGGGGGCACGGGAACAAAAGCGGCGGAGGCCGCGGGGTGTGTCCGGCCCCCGCCACGCCGACGGCCGCGGAACGAGCGCACCAACGCACGGAGGTGCATACACAGGGAACAAGCCGCGGCTCGTCCCCTACACGTCCCCCCATCACCCGGCCCCGGCCAGAGCTGCACTGACGTTCCGTTCGTCCGCTCCCCCCCCCCAACCTGTGGCGCGGAGCAGCCTCTGTCCGTTCCCGCACTCACCCCAGAGGAGGGTGAGGAGCTGCGCCCGCGGCACCAGGCTGAGCGCGTAGACGGCGCCCAGGTGCAGCAGCCCCATCAGCACCACGTTGCGCCAGACGATGGCCTGCCCGCAGCCCGCCGTGCCCGCCTCGCCGCCGGCCGCCCGCCGGGACCCGGCCATCTCGCCCGCGGCGCGCTAGGGTCGGCGGACCCTGCGCAGCGCGGCCGCGGAGCGCCTAGGGGCGGCCGGGCTGCGCCGCCGCATCTGTTGCTGCTACCGTCGCCTCCATGAAGCCCCCGCGCCGTTGGCTGCGCCCCGCACCGCGGCGGAGAAACGGGGGAGGGCGGGCGGCCGCCGGCCCTGCATAGCGACAGCCAATGGCGGCAGCGGCCGGCCCCGCCCCGCCCCGCCGAGGGGCC